>PVJH01037153.1:0-18179 GCA_004026705.1 Nesogale talazaci | reverse complement strand
TAGGAGAGGAGGAGCCTTCTTCCTAGTGTGCTAGAGCAGGGGCAGGGGCAGGGAGGACAGATGGAACTGGCTGTTCCTGAATACAGACAGGTCCAGCCCTGACAACCAGAAGCCCCATCCCAGCCAGGTCCCTGCCCTATGCAGAGAGATCGAGTGGAGATTCATTCTCAGCCGGCTGGGAGGAAGGGCGGGGAGGGGTCTGGCAGTCTGGTATGTGAGAAGTCTTGGAGCCATCTCAGGACATCTGTCACACACCAGCCCCCTGCGCACTCACCTGGGACACCCCACAGCCTAGTTCCGGCTCCCTGCCCACCCTTACACCGCCAGTGCTCACCCAGAAGGGGTCTCCTTTCAAGGGTCCCACCATGACCATGAAGAGCGGCTGCTGGAGCAGAGCGAACACAGCACTGATGAGGGACTGCAGGCCCGTCAGGGTCCCAAAGTGGTTAGACGGGAACCTGTCAAGGGAGGACCCGAGGATTAGGGGCAAGCCATCCTCTGCGCCACTGTACCCCGATGCCATGTGACCTCCACACACACATACACACACACACGCACGCACCCCCCAATACTTCTCCGCACACCCTTGGGTTGCTCGAGCCTCAGCTACCCATCACCCTGTCCCTCAGACTGCGCACCGACTTTCTGTGAGATGAGGGCGGCGGTGTCACAGGTTCAGCATTGCATCGTTCACTACAAGGTCAGCAGTTGAAAAACGCCAGCCCACTCCACAGGAGGAAGATGAGGCTTTCGACTCTCTCCAAGATGTCTCATCTCGGGAGCCTAGTGGCCTAGTGGGCTACAAGTTGGGCTACTGGCTAAAAGATGTCTCATCTCAGACACCCCCAGGGGCAGTTCTACTCTGTACGGTGGCTGAGTCGCAATTGACTCAACAGCAGAAAGTATGGCTCATTAGGTCGGACGCTCAAACTCAACCTGCCGCTGTGCCGCAGGGGAGAAATGAGGTTGCCCTTTCCGGACAGACATCCAGCCTCGGACATCTTACAGAGTCGCCCAGAATCCAGTCAGTGGGTGTTTTTGGGGTTGAGTTTTGGTTTGGCTTGGGGGGTAGGGCATGGTGACCACCCAGCTGCTAACTGACCGGTCATCAGTCTGAAGTTCACACCCCACCAGCTTGTCCGCGGGACAAAGATGTGGCGGTCTGCTTCTGTCAATCCTCAGGGCAGTGTCCTCCTGACGCGGTCACTGGGAGTTGAAATCCACTGCAGGGCATGCGACAAGCCCCCACCCCCGGTCCCTTAAGTCCTTTGCCCGTGTTCTTTCCCCCCTTCCTTTGTGGTGGTGAAAAGACACCACAAGACACTCAAGAACCTACAGGACTGTGTTCTTCAGGGTGAGCGACCCTTTCCTGACTCCCTTCACTTTTGTGACACACACTGGCCGAGCTCCTGCTGTGTGCCGGGCCCTGAGCAGGAGGGCCAGGCCAGACCGTGCCCAGAGGATGGTTAGGTCAAGGCCTGAGGGAGATCTCCTCATGAGCCTCGTAGGGGCTTGCCGGAAAAGGGGTGCTGAACTGTGGGTTAAGCTGTGACCCCTTGTCAAATGGGTGCTATGTGGCCTACAGCCCTATAATTCTCAGGAGCCCTGGTGTTCCAGCAGGTTGAGCACTGGCCAGGGGTTCGAGCCTACCAGCCGCTCGAGGGTAGGAAGACCACAGTGTCAGCTCCCGTAAAGACACCGACAGGCAGCTCTTACCCTGTCTTATGGGGATGCTGGGAGTTTGCATCGATTTGATGGCAGCAGGTTTGGCTGGTTGTGTCCCTCTAACTGAAACCAAACCAAACTCACAGCCCCCAGTCCGTTCTGGCACCACCAGACAGGGTAGAAGTAACCCCCGTGGGTTCCCAGGTCTGTAACCCTTTACAGGTACAGAAAGCTTCACCTTTCTTCCACAGAGCAGTTGGTTGATTTTGAACTGCCAACCTCAAAGTTCGTAGCCCAATGCATAACCCACTACACCACCAAGGTGCCCTAAGTGAGCACACACCCCGTACCCCTAAACCAGATGGGAGTGGCCTTTGATGGAAGCAGAACTCTGGTATGTGAAGAAGGCAGCATCGGTGCACGCAGGTGCATCTTCAACCCGCCAGCTCTGAACCATAAGGAGAAGGACATGCCATGAAAGGAAGGTCGTCAAGGCCCAGAGAAAGAGAAGCTGAAGGAAGACCAGGAAAGCCAACAGAGAGAGAGAGAGAGAGAGAGAGAGAGAGAGAGAGAGAGAGATTGAGAGAGTCCTGTGTCAGCAAGTGGCACTGTGGGGGGCCAGGGCAGGGCAGGGGGACTACTCCATGGGTCTGAGTTGGCTAGAAGTGCTGGGGGCAATGGTGGATGAGAAGAAGGGCTTCGTTTTGTGGGGAGTTGCCAGGAGGTGACGGGGAGGCTTTGCGGAAGGAAGGCTGGGGGGCTGCGCAGCACAGCGCCCACCTGCTGAGAGCCCCAACGAATGACGATTGCCCATCACCACCGTGATAACCTCTGACCCCATCACCACATCACCCCCAGCAAGGCCTAGCAGGGGAACCAGTTCTGGTTCTGGGGTTGTTGAGCACGAGGAAGAGAAGACATTGTTTTTTGTCCCCGTCATTTCTCTACTCAGCATCCCCAAGGCTCCCAGTGCCACTCACCAAAAAGCCACAGGCTTTGCCATGGCCTCAAAAGCCCCCGGTGGAACTCTCACCTTCCACTGAGAGACTTGGGTTCTAGTCCAGGTAGAGCACCTGATGCATAGAGGCCGGCATGTTGCTGTGGTGCTGAATAGGCGTCAGTTTCCGGGCCAAGACAGAGCAGAACGAAAGGCCCAGAGAACTCCTTCCCCACAGAAGAATTGGCCAATGGAAGCCCCACAGATCACGGTCGGCCTGGACCCTTTGTGTGGGGGTTGCCCCGTGTTGGGACTGGCACTGGCAACTGGCAACAAAGGCCGTGTCAGGTCTGGCCCGAGCACCTCTCTGCCCACTCCCTTCCCCTCTCCCTGCCGCTCCGTCAAAAGGGTAAAGCTATGAAGCTGGGAGGGCTGGTGCCCACAGAAGTCTACAACACCAATGAGGGGAGCAGACAAGAGGAGGCCCGAGACTAAAGCGTCACTGTCTACACCAGTGGCGTGGATTGCACCATGCCCCGCAAAAATGTGTGTTGTGAATGCCTCACTCCTCTCCCTGAAATTGCTGCCTGGAGATAGTCTTTTCAACTTTAAACCAGCCCCTGCAGTCCTCTTTCAGACCAAATAATAGTTGCTGGGGGAGCCTGTGTCTGTGGGATACCATTATTGATTTGAGGAGATGGGCTATACAACGCCACAGAATATGTTTTTCTTTGAAGATCAAAATAAATGAAGTTAATTTCTTTTTCTTCAAGAGAGAGTGAAGGGTCACAGCCTTGAAACACCCCCTCCCCCCAATTCTCTTGGATCTCAACAGTGGCTGTCAATGGGGGAAAGTCACATGGGCGTGGACGGGGATTCTTTAGTGACAGACAAGTTCCTTTCAAACATACAAAAGAAAAACACAAACAAAAACAATCGTTAAAAAGGGGGGGAGAGTGGGGAAGATGAGGAGCTGATACCAAAGGCTCGAGTAGAAGGAAAATGTTTTGAGAATGACAATGGCATTATATGTACAAATGTGCTTGACACATGGATGGATGGGTGGATGGATTGTGATAAGAGTTATATGAGCCCCCAATGAAATGATTAAAAACAAAAAAAGGTCCCAAGGGTGGGAACCTTGGGAGGTGGGGGGCAGGGAGTTCATAAGGCTGAGAGGGACTGACCCAGCAAAGGAGGGAGGGGACAGTCACATCACCCCGAGAATGTTATCAGTGTCACTGAGTGGTCCGTTAGGAACTGTCGGGTGTAAACTGAGGCAGAGACACAGGAAGCCCCAGAGGAGGCAGCTGAGCGACCCAGCAGGGTCACGGTCTGTTGTACAGGGCTGCTGTGAAGCAGAACAACTTGAGGGCGCCTAACAACAAGCCTGAGAGAGGGCTGATGGCGCACCGGTTAAGCGCTCACCTGCTAAGTAAAAGGTCACTGGTTCAAGGCCCCTGGCAGCCCTGAGAGGGAAGGACGTCGCAAGTCTGCTTCCGCAAAGTTGTCAAGGTTTGGAAGACCCAGGAAGCAGCTCTGTCCCGTCTGACTGGGGTACTAGGAACGGACATCTGCTTAGCAGCTGTGAGTCTGTCTTTCAAACTGTCTGGGAACAGGCTTCTGTTCAGGAAAGTCACCCACTCTGTTTTTCTCTTATGGGATCAGAGATGTGAAGGGTTTTGTTCCTCTCTGGGACACTCCTTAGGAGACAGGATGCCTTAGGGAAACCGAGACACACACACACACACACACACACACACACACACACACACCATCAGCCCCATCAGCACTGAGATGTCAGTATTGGAACCATGGAGACTACACGGGGTGGGGGAGGGATAAGGACGTGAAGGGACATCCAAAACCCCTTTGTCTCTTAGGGAGACTCACACGGCAGCGTAGAGACCTCCACAGGCGGAGTGGAAGAAGCCCCGGACCATGGTGTGCAGGATGAAGGTCACGAACTGAAACCGAGAGAGCATGAGGCCGTTACAACAGGCAGGGCGGGCAGGGGCCTAGCTGAGTGCACCACCCCCTTCCAACCAACCCCCTAGAAATACTTCCTGGGGAATCCAGAAAACCCCAAGACCAGAAAGACGGGTGATGGCAGGTCTTCCTTCTGGGGAGGCTCAGAGGCAGGGGGCGGGGCACCTTAGTGACACTGGGGTCAGGCATTCTGCCGTGACCCTAAAGGTGAGTGGTCTGAATGGTTCCATGGGAGACAGACATGGCGATCGGCCTCCCACCATCAAGATCTACAGCCTTCAGTATCTCGTGGGGCAGTTCCACTCTGTGCTCCAGGGTCACTGGGCGCTGGGAGCTTCTCAGGAGAGGCCGGGGAGGAGGAGGGGGGAGGGAGGGAGGGGTTGGAGGGGGTACCTGGAGGTGCAAGTTGCTGATGAGGCAGGTGATGCCGAACCCCACCAGCAGGAAGTTGGTCAGGGTGAAGGCGTTGATGGCATTGGTGAGCTTCTGGATCTTGCGGTAGCGGGGTTTGGTGGTTCTGGGGGTGAGCTCGTCCCTGGGGAAGAAGAGTCCCAGGCTGCTGCCTCAACCTCCCCAGCAGTCACTGCTCCCCCCACCCCTACCCCCACTGGTCCACCTTCCTTTGACCTCCTGCTCAGTACTGGTGACCCTCGCCCACTCCACCCGCATGGCCTGGGGTGGGCGTAGGACTTGCTTGAAAATGCAGGTGCCCGGGCTCCCCCGGACCCATCAGACACTCAGGGGCAGGAGCCAGGAATCAGCATTTTGCCCCGCCCCTTGGGCGTTCCTTGTGAGAGCAAAGCACAGGAAGAGGGGTGGGGGGATAGGATGCTCCCTCTGGAAGCAAGGTATTTCCGCCCCACCCCCCATCCAGTCGGATGGGAGGGAGCAGGTGCTGTCGCCCAGTGCTCCCTCTCCCACCGAGCCTGAGCAAGATGCTCCCAGGCCAGCCCAAGGCAGAGCTTAGGAGGCTGGGGGGAGGGCCCACTGCCCATGTGTCCTGGCCTCAAGGTCCTGGCTAGTGCTCGCCGGCTCTCAGGAATAGAGATGGACAGAGGGCTGCCTTCTCTCCCAGCCTCCTATTTCCACCTCTCCCAACAGACAGGGGCAATTTGGACAAGTACGGGAAGATCAAGAGTAGCCAGAGATCTGTGCTGACCAAGCCCTGTGATGCTCCCCAGGGCCCCCAGCCTCTGGTATTCATGACTTTTGGGGTGCCCCCCACACGCGTGGTCCTGGGTGGCCTCTGTGTGTGTGAGACGGCCCAAGGGGTGGCCCCTCCCGGCTGAGGTTAGGTTACAAGGGACCCCAAGGCTGCTCCTTCGTGCCTTCTCTCTCGGACTTGTACCTCAGGCCCGCCGGGAGAGGCCCTATGGAGCCGTGGGAAAGTGCCGAACTTTCCATCAACACCCCCAAGAGAACTCACAGAAGCAGTTCCCCCCAGGCAGCTGCAACCCTGCACAGAGCTGAGACTGGGCACCGGAACCACCCCTCACCCCCTCCACACACACCCCTTCATTGTTTCCAGATCCCTGCCCAGAACACTAGTGATGTCATAACTGCCTGTTCTTCTAAGAGGTCAAGGCCATTCAGGAGCAATGGCTATCTGATGATGCCCTTAGCCCCAAGAAGCTTCTAGATGCAGGCACGCCTTGTTAGCCTGTGCTTTGCCCCACTGCGAGTTGTGCATGTGGCAGGTCTGTGGCAAGCCTGCATTGGACAAGTTCACTGGCGCTATTCCCTCACCCTGGGCACGAGCACCCTGCGAAGGCTCACGGTCTCTCATGCTAACCGCACACCCCCCTGAAGTACCACCTGGTATAAGCATCACTTTTTCTGTGCACTGGGAAAACAACACAAGAAAAGTCACGATCAAGGGACTCACTTTCTTGCCTGCCTGGCTTAATGTGGAGGACCAGCACGGGCCCTGCATGCCGAGGCCTGCCTGTCTATGCTCTGCAGCCTGGCTGTTGGAGCTTAGAGAAGCAACTTAGCTTTCTATGTCTCCACTTCCCCACCTGGGAAATAGGGGCCACAAGGACCCTGCTAGGCAGAAAGCTGCTGTGAGGACTCACTGAGACTCCCTACCAGGTGTCCCCTGCCCCACTGTGTGCCTGTATCCTCTCAGTTTCCTCATCTGGGAAAGCAGAATGGGAAAGCACACAGAACCCTAAGCCCAGCCTGAGTGCCTGCTGCCCCCAGCCTGTGGGGGAGGGGGCTCACCTGACGGTGCCCTCGGTGGGGGTGTCCACGCAGTCCTTGATCCGCCAGTCCATGATGTAGCCAATGAGGGGGCAGGTGAGAAGGCACAGGAGCTGCATGGCCCCGAAGACGGAGGAGTAGAACCCAACTGGGCAGGACGGAAAGGAGAGCGGGGTCAGGAGCTGGCCCAGTGGGCGCCAGTGGGCAGTGCCACCCACTTCCAGCAGAGGAGTTCCAAAAGAGCCTTCCTGTGTCCACAGGTTCCTAACGCCCCCGAATGCTCAGGGGGACTGGGGAGGTCACCCAGCCCTCACGCCTACCTGTCTCTTCAGCCTTTAGTTTCAGCTCGTCCGTCTCTGTGGGGATGAGGGGGGAGCTGAGGTGAGAGGGGCTTAGCCAGGGTGGTCCCCATGCCGCCCCCAGCCCGCGGCGCCTCACCATGCTTCTGGCCCCCGGTCACAAAGAACTCCAGCATCTTGTTCATGGTGGCCATGTAGAAGATGACCCGCAGCTGGGTCATGCCCATGGTGAGGAGGCTCCACAGGAAAATGGGGGCACAGAGGCTCTTTCGGAAGGGGATGGATTCTGGGGAGACAGCAAGGGACGCGTCCCTGAGCTCCCAACCTTCCATTTTCTCTGTGGGTTCCAGCGCAGTGGCTGGAATGGCACCTTTGGCACCAACTCCCTGGGTTTGGAAGGACATCTTCCTTCCCCTCCCTAACCCCCCACCCCCACCCCGCTGGTTCAGACTTGCCCACCTCCATGCCCTTTGCCAGCTCCAGGCCCTGTGCTGGGGGTGGGGGCAGGGCATGGAGGGTGAGCTGTCATGGCACTGGCTCCCACTGGAAGTCAGAACAGTCCTGCCTCAGCCCCATGGCCACTTGAGGACAATACCCTAGCCATCCATAGTATTTCAGGAGTTTCTGGAAACAGATCACCAGGAATGTGCATGGCTGTCAAGTCAATGCCAACGACCCCCAGCGACCCTGCCAAGGCAAAGTGGAACTGCCCCCATGGGTTGGCCAGACTGAAACTCTGGGCTACAAGAGAAAGCCTCATTTTCCCCCTACAGAGAGCCAGCCGGTGGTTTCGGACTCTTAACTTTGCAGTTAGCAGCTCAGCTTAGAAGCTCCTACGCTAGCAGGGCTCCCTCTTAGGCTGGAAGGGAGCTCCTTTGAGAGACAAGTCATGGCGGCCCACAAGGAACAGCTACCAGAAACCCTTCAGCATGTGCTACATGGAGTGACGCAGGCGGCTGCAAGTCAGGGGCTGGCAGTGCGAGTCTACCCAGATGAGCCTTGGAAGACAGGCCTGGTGATCTTCTTCCCAAACAGTAACCACGGCAAACCCGCTCGAGTGCTCCGCTTTCTGGATCTCTGTAGAGTCGATGAACCCATGAATGGACTTATGCTGAGATAGCCTTTAAGCCTGACTCCAAACCTATCCCCTGAAGTCATCTGAAAACCAAACAATAGTTTAGTGTCACTGGTGGGGGTGGGGGAGGGGTTAGCCTTAAGCATTCTACAGAAGCCCTGATAGTATAGTGGTTACACATTGGGCTGCTAAGCAACAGGTCAGCAGTTTGAAACCACCAGTCACTCCTGAATGGAAAAGATGGGCTTTTCTACTCCTGTGAAGAGCTACAGGAGGCTGAGCCCTGGTGGCTCAGTGGTATTTTGCGGGACTGCGACCCACAGGGTTGACAGTTCAAATCCAGCAGCAAGGCTGGGCTTGCTACTCCCACCAGGGCAGTGATGCCACACAAAAAAATAAAGAAAGAAAAATAAAGAAAGAGCTATGGGCTTGGAGGCCCACACGGGCATTCCTACTCTGTCCTGTGAGTCGGCATTGACTCTGCCGAGGCAAGTTTGGAGTGTTGGAGTTTGGAGTTTGGGGGCACTACATACGTGTCATACATATACAAATCAGCCTGGCAACAGCCACTGCAAAGATGGGAGGGAGGCTTCTGAGGGCAGCGAATTTACGTTAACAAGGGAGGACCACGCAGACAGAGGGCAGGGCGAGGAGGCTTGTACCCCTTGAAGACTTGCGCTGTACCTGTACCTGTACCTCCCTGCGCTGTACCTGGAGCAGCTGCTGGACAGGCGCGTGTTTTGCTGGGCACGTTCTCAGCAATGAAAGTCCAGAAAGACAAAGGAAAACCGCCCCCCCCCCCCAGAGTGCAGCCCACTCACGCCAGACCCTCACGGGGTCGTCCTGAGCCGGAAGCCCCTTGGGGGGGCAACGATGGAGCGGGTTTTCTCTGTGCTGCCTCCTGGCCATGCCTTTTCCCAAGCAGCCCAATCAGAACCACCCTGGGTCTACCCACATTTCACAGATGAGGAAACGGTACCCCCAAGAGGTTGAATGATGGCTGGGGGTGGTCCTCGGGATGCTGTGGGTTAAGCGTTGGGCTGGAGCAGGGGTCCTCAAACTGCGGTCCGTGGAGGACAATTATCCAGCCGCTGGGTGTTTTTGCCGTCACTGCTGTCCTGCTTAGCCGCCGACTCATCCCGAGCCCACAGTGAATTTGTTCATAGTTGGGATTTTTTTAAACTCTAACCGGGTCCTCCAATGGTCTGAGGGACAGTGAACTGGCCCCCTGTTTAAAAAGTTTGAGGACCCCTGGGCTGGAGGTTCTCACCTGCCAGCCGTTCCCTGGAAGATGTGATGCCACACTCAGAGTCCCACAGAGGCAGGTCTGCTCCAGCCTACAGGGCTCACTGTGAGTGGGAACAGACTTCCCGCCAAGGGTTTGGTTTAGGTTGGAATACAGGCCAACCTCACTGGAAATCAGGCAAGGAATGGCTCCACCCACCAGTGGGGGGGGGGGGCGTCACCCCTCATAGCTTGGGAATTCCCACAGAGGTGCCACACAGCCGTGACCCCAGGCCACCCTCACAATTCACTTCCCTAGGATCCTAGTAAGCTGGGTCCGGTAATGACTCTGACCAACTCGATGGCAGTGAGTTTGGTTTAAAGAGTGAGAAAAAGCTGCACGGGTGATCGACACATGCTACACGTCTGAAAGTGGGGAGCGGAGACTCAGACTCCCATCTGCCTGGGAGTTTCCTTCCATTCAACCAGGAAGCTGGCAATTCCTGGGTCTTGGGCACCTTGGGAAATAACCCAACAGGCTCTTTGAGAAGTGGGGAGACTGCAATTCCTAGTACAACCAGCAGGGGGAAACCAAGTAGCCACTCTCTGGGCTGCGGCTACGCTCTCTGTTGGTGGAGGGGGTTGTGAGCTGCGCGGCCAACAGCAGGATCTGCAATTGGAAACCTCCAGCAGCTGGGCAGGAGAAAGTACAAAATGAGATCGTCTATTCCCGTGAAGCGTTACAGTCTCCCGAGCCCTGGGGGCAGAGTGGTTCTGCCCTGACCTGCTAACTATAAGGGTTACAGTCTTGGAAAGTTGGTGGGCAGTTTTCACCCTGTCCTATGGGTTTTGACTATATGGAGTGAGGGTTTTTTTCGGGCGGGGAGGGGGGTAGTTTGGGGGGCTGCAGCTGGTGTAAGGGACTCTCAGGTTGCAAGTGTCTCTGCCTGAAGACCCTGCAAAACCCCCAACCCACCCTCCACTTCCCCACCCCCCACGCCACCCCGAAGCACTCCTTCTCTCCTCCTGGGAATTCAGCAGGGTCCCCGGGATCTAAATTTTCCGGAGTCCTCTTAGTATCTGTAAGCGGAGAGAAGAAAGAGTCCTTGGTGGTGCTCAAAGGCTAGCCAGAAAGTCAGCTCGACCCCTGCAGCATCGCAGAAGAAAGGCCTGGCAAACTGCTCCTGTAGAGACTGCAGTCTAGGAAAACTGGGGCAGAGGGGAGGGGGGTTCTGCTTTGTCACAAGGGAGTCACTATTTCAGAATGGACTTGGTAGCAGCTGACAGCCACAAATTGGGGGGGGGGGGCGAGTGACCACCTGCATCCTGGTGGAGGGTGTCCTGTGAACACTGAAGGAGTGAGAAGTGGAGTGCTCACTCGGCCTGAGGACCCACCCTCCCTGCCTTTCAGACGGGCATCTCAGCCGGACACTCACTCTCCCGAGGTTTTTCTGAGGTGGACTGGTCATCCTGGGATAGGATGTAGATGTCGGCACTGTCCTCCAGGCTGGGGGCCTTCTGGCTCAGCCGCTGGCCCACAGTCGTCACGTGGCTGTAGAAGCGGTCACCTGTCACCTTGTGGTCCAGGACCAGCCCACTGAGCTTGATCTTCTTCCTGGAGGTGGGAAGCCAAGAGCATGTGGAGACTAGGCCTCCCCAGAGTCCATCCCCACAGCTTGCCCTTCCCCTGGGCGAGGGGGGGTGGTGGGGGGTGTCGGTCTGAGAATCCTTTGGCCCAGCATGACCCTGCCCAGTGCAGTCCTGCTGCGAGCCGCTGTGAGCCAGGGCATAGCAGAGGTGCTCAGAAAGTGTCGGGCAGATAGGTCATTCCCAGGGAGGACGGGCTTCAAGAGTCACCCCTTACAGTGGCATGACCTTTGCTCCCTGACCCTTTCTGTTCTGCCCCTGTCAAATGGAGTTCACAGCAGCCATGGCACAGGGTTGCTTGTGAATGGCAAGGGGCAACTCCCAGGGAAACAAGAGGCACTCAATAGATGCCAGCGTCACCCGAAGGGCTCCCCCTGCCTCACCCCCTGCACTGAGTCTCCAGGGAGCTTTCCTGTGGCCGGGTTCTCCCAATTCTAAGCCCTCTCAGAAACCCCATGGGGACAGCAGCCGGTCCCAACTCTGTCTCCCTTCTGCGCACCCACTCCAGGCCAGCCACTGCCCCCCACACTCACGTGTAATTGGCCTCCTCGGGGGCTGGGAAGGCTTCGCTCGGCCAGTTGAGGGCACAGTTCAGGAAGATGAGGCAGGCCAAGCCAGACCAGGTGAACATGATGACCACAAAGGTCACCCCCGCATCGTAGATCAGCTGTGGGGGGAGGGGCGGCCAATGGGGGTGGGCCCCACCCACGTATACCCTCTGACGCTCCAGAGGAGACGCTGAGCCTTTAAACCCGGGGTGGGGAACCCTTGTTCTGCCAAGGGCCATTTGTATGTTCCTAACATGCTCACCTTAAAATTCAGCCTGCCTCAACATATGTGCAGATGCGCTTGATACAATTGCTTGATACAATTGATGCATCTGCCTCAATTCCGTGACAGAGTTTGGTTTGGTTCTCGTGATGGCTAGAACTGCTTCTCTCTGTGAAGGCATGTGTTGTTGGCAGGGGTCAATGACTCTGTGGGCCTTCTGCGGCCTGTGTGAGCCGGAAGCTCCCCTGCTCTAAACTAACAGATGAACTGCCCCATGTCTGAGGGGAAGCTTTGAAAGGAAAGGGAACTTTGAAATGCTGAAAGGAAACTTTGACTGATTGGCTATCAGCTCTTCCCCACTAGGGCCTCAGAAGTCTTCAGAAAGGACGCTTCTCCCCACTGTATTCCTTTTCCCAACTTCCAGGTGAGAAACCCAAGGCCCAAGCTGAGAGCCTCACCTAGAAGCCCCACCTCCCCCCTTTCCCTTCCTTTGAGACGCAAACCCCTCTAGAGAAGGATGATTCCATCCCCACAAAGTGCTGCAGCCGCTGTGCCGGCGACGCCCCCCCCCCTCCCGTGGGTTTGTGTCTCGATTCCCACCTGTGAAATGGGCATACACTGTTCTGCCCCGACTTCCGACACGCCCGTGTTTGTCCATAGGCACGCACACACACTCGAATTTCATTTCATCTCAGCCACTCCCGAGGAGAACAAGTCAAATGGTCAAGGTCAACCCAGGAGCAGCTGTGTGCACTGTGCTTTCCTGGAGAGTTTGCCCGGAAAGGTAAACCCAGTGGGGGAAGTCTTATCTCGCCTCTCACAGGTGCCTGCCAGGGCAGCACACCCCACAACAAGGAGGCTCTGTGTCCGCTGGGATTACGCTCAGGTGGCTTGGGACTGAAGATCCGGGTCCTCAAGCCCCACCCTCTGCAGCCAGCTGCTACCTGCACAACATGCCCCACCACAGGCATTCTCAACGCCTTTGGGGACTCTGAGCAACTGCCCTCTAGCCTAACAGGTGAACTGTTGTAACAAACTCTTCTGAGGAATGTGACACACACCGAGATCCTGGAGTTCCGGCGGGGATGCAGACCGTGGCTCTGATACTGTTTAACAAAGCAAGAGGCGGAAACTCCTGCTGGACAGAGCTGGCTTGTGGTCCCCAAGGCTGACTGACCGGGGTTCTAGCTTGGCAGACTGGCTTTGGGACCCCGCGTCACCCAGCCCGTCTGGAAGGTGCCAGAGATGTGGCCCAAACCTTGGTTGAGGCCAGATTCTGGGGGCTTGGATGCATGTGCAGAGATTGAACTTTGTTCAGGGGAAGTCCTGGTGGTTGTGTGAGCCAGGCCTGAGTCTCAGAAAGATCATATGAGAAGCCTTGTCAACAACAGAAGAAACCAAGCAGACACTGAGCCACGGCAAACCTTGTGTGGCAGAGAAGAGTTCTCCGATGGCTGCTTTCAAAACACATCCCACTCCCTCACAGAAGGGCCACACGGAAGAGACAAACATCCAGGGTGCAGCAGAGGGGTGATGAGACATAACCATCCTCTAGTTCTTTAAAACTTCCATCTCCCTCTATTGGGGCCTTACTTTCACCTCACTCAGCTTGCTATTCCTACAGATGTGCATCTGCAAGATAGATGGACCCAAGACAGATAAACCCCTCAGAAACTGTAGTGGCAGGGCTGAGCCCCGGTGGCGTCGTGGTTGTGCGCGGGATTGCGGCCCACTGGGACGGAGGTTCAATTCCAGCAGTGGGGCTGGGCCTCCTACTCCCACCACCGGAGAGCAGTGATACCCAAAAGAAAAAAAACGAAAAGAAAAGAGTTCAGTGGGGCAGCAGGGGAGGAGGAAATAAAGGAGAGCTGATACCAAGGAGTCAAAGAAGAAAATGTATTTAAAATGATGATGGCAGCAGTTGTACAATTATGTTTAAGCTAATAGATCTACGTACGGATTGTAATTATATATGTAAGAGCTCCTAATTAAGTGTTAAAAAAAATTAAAAACCTGGGTCGGAGTTTCAAATCTAGCAGCAGCTCTCCAGGAGCAAGGCTGGGCCTCCTACTCCCACCATGAGGACAGTGATGTTAAAAAAAAAAACATGTCCAGGCCTCTCTCCTTTTTTTATCGGGGGTTCATACAACTTTCTCTTTTTTCAGGTTTTTTTTTTAGGGGGGCATCACTGCTCTCCGGTGGTGGGAGTAGGAGGTCCAGCCCCACTGCTGGAAGTGAACCTCCGTTCCAGTGCGCCGCAGTCCCGCGCACACCCACTACGCCACCGAGGCTCAGCCCTCTTTTTTCAGTTTATTAATTTTTTTTTCTTTTTAAAATCATTTTATTGGGGGCTCATACAACTCTTATCACAATCCATCCATCCATTGTGTCAAGCACATTTGTACATTTGTTGCCAGCATTGTTCTTAAAACATTTGCTTTCAACTTGAGTCCTTGGTGTCAGCTCCTCATTTTTCCTCTCCCCCACCTCCCAGGCCTTTCTTCTGAGGTGTCCCTGGGTGGACTCAAACTGCCAACCCTTTGGTTCTCAGTGATAGCACCTGCAAGGGCCTCCGTGACAAACTAGAGAGGGGAAAGATCAGTGACAGATGTGCCAGTTGATACAGCCTGGCCTGGCCCAGGAGATAAGAGGAGGAGGAGGAGGAGGAGGGGAAGGCAGCAGGGCTGGGCTTGTCCTGGGAGGCCTCAGTGCTTCTCGGAAACGTGTTTCTAAGCAGACAAACCAGGTCGCCAGGAGCCCCAGCTATCACTCTCCCAGCTTTGTGGTGTGTGTGTGTGTGTGTGTGTGTGTGTGTGTGTGTGTACGATAATTAACTACTTCTAATTTTAATTCTGTCACTCTAATTGCCTGAGCGGTACAAATGGTTACTTGCTGATAATGGAACGATTTGTTGGTGAGACTGTCCCATTGCTTTGCAGGAAAAAGACTTGACCATGTGTTGCCATAAAGGTTCGCCGGCCCCTGTCATTGACTTGATCTCAATCCTCTCGGCCCTAGTAAGTCAGAGCAGCCCTGCTCCCCGGGCATTCCAAGGCTGGAGACCATTGTGGGAGCAGAAAGCATCATCTCTCCCATGGAGTAATTGGTGTTGAGGAGGAGCACATTCGAACCACCAGCTCTGCAATCGGCATCCCAAGGTGTAACCCACTATGCCACCAGGGGCTCCTCACAAAGATTACAGCCCAGAAAACCATAGCCTGCGCAGTGCTACTGTCACATCGGGTGCTTTGAGTCAAAAATTGACTCTGTGGGCTGAGCCCCGGTGGCGTAGTGGTTGAGTGCTGGACTGCAGTCCATTGGCTTGGCGGTTCAAATCCAGCAGCAGCAAGGCTGGGCCTCCCACTCCCACCAGAGGGCAGTGATGCTCCAAAAAAAAACAAAAAGAAAAGTATACGCTAACAAAGCATTCACCAATCCAATACTTTTGACTTTGTCCCAGTCAGTGGCATTGATGTCATTTAGATGTTGTTCATCCTACTGCATGGTCACCTCCACTAGCCATTTCCACGTTGTGCCACCACTATGGACCTCTGTGTCCCTTATATGGCCCCCTTGGCCCTCCTCCCTCCCTGGGTCACCATGCATGCCCTCTGATTCCCATACATCTGCCCTCGTCACATCAACGAGACTCTAGAACAGGTGCCCTTTTGAGGGGACTTGTTTCCAGGTTTATCCACATGGCGGCATGTACCAGGACTGCAGTTCTCTTTGTAGCTGTGGGAAGGCCAAAAGAAACCCCCAGGAGGACCCCCTACCCCCCGAACACTGCCTACCTTGATGCCGGGGAAGGTGATGGCGGAGGAGGCATAGGAGCCAATCATGAGAGCCATGAAGGTGGAGCGCAGGTTGCCAAACATGTTGGGCAGCTGGGGGAGGAGAAGGGCGACGGAGTTGAGCAGGGCGTGCCTGGCATCGGCCAGGCCTCACCTTCCCCAGGCCCACCTCAGAAGACTCAGAAGCACCTAGTCCAAAAGAACCAACAAATCTGTCTTGGAAGAAGTCCGGCCAGAAGACATCTTGTCAAAGCAAGGATGGTGAGGCTTGGCCTCATATGCTTTGGACATGTTCTCAGGAGAGACCGGACCCTGGAGGACTTCCAGTTTGGTAAAGGGGAGTGGCAGGGAGCAAGACCCCAGACGAGAGGGATTGACACTGTGGGTGCAACCGTGGGCTTAAACCTAAGAATCATTGTATGGGTGGCGCAGGGCCGAGCGGTGTTGGGTTCTGGTGAACAGACTCAGCAGCACCGAACGCCACCAACCACCTAGACCGGCCTCCCTCGGCGGAAACACCAGACACACTGCGGTGAGACACGACAAGAACGTTCTCAGGCAGCTCTGTGCTCTGACCCCTTCCTGCGATCACAGCTCTATCCTCGCCCTGAAGACCTCCGGAGGGGCCCTCAGAAAGTTCTGTTCCTTGTCAGGATGTCGTCTGGGGACACGTCTCCCTGACCCACCCGGCTCTCTAATGGAGCAGGTGGTTGAGCAACACTGAAGAAGTCCAACTCATGAGCGCCAACCCCAAAGGGGTGGCAGGGCCGCGGAGCCAGTCGTTGACTTTCCCCTGGTTCTGAGCATCCCAGGCCCCCAGGCTACGGTCTTGGCTGACCCTTGGTAAGCCCTGACCATTACTGTTAGCTGCGTCTCGAGTCCAGCAAGGGTGACACGTGGGGACCCTCTGTGTGTGGACGTAATAGGTCTGTCGTGCCAAGCTGGCCAGAAGGAATATCTGGACGAGCACTGCTCTATAGAGTTTTCAAGGGCGTGACCTTTCCGAAGCAGAGTGCCAGGACTGCCTTCCGAGGGGCCGAGGGGCGGATGCGAACTCCCAGGTGCTCCACCAGACCAAGGGTCGGCAAACTCTTGAGACCGAGGAGCCAATCCCGTTCCTCCTCACAACTTTAAAAATCACTTGACAGCCTTAAATATGTTTTCCCAAACAAATGAAATCACGGTGATCTGAAATAATCACCTTCAAATGTTTTCAACGTGACTTCAGAGGCGCACGTTCACACGGAAAGGGCCGCCTGCAGCGAGCCGTTTGCGGACCCCTGCACTAGGGGGAGAGCACCTCACCGTTTGCACCACCCAGGGACTCCTGGTGGCCCCTTGTCCTCCAGGTGGTCAACTCCCCTGCCCATCATTTCTGCTAGCCAGGACAGATCTCAGGAAGGACCAGGGAGGTGAGGGGTGGGACGAGGGAAGGAGCAGGCCAGGTCACCAGGGGAGGTGGCTATGACGGAGCGAGAACGCCCACCAGTTCGGAATGCACGTGCCGCTCAGCTGGCCTGAGCCAGGCCCTCAGGGGAGCACAGGCAGAGCCACAAAGTCACCGTGCCCTTTGTGAAACACTCCCTCGTCCCTCACCCCATCCTTCCCAGCTCACCAGATTTCATAGCAGGAAGGGCCTGAGTCAGCCCTGCTCCACAGCTCTGCTCCCGGGGTGTGAGGCCAGAAACTACACAGAAAGCCCTTTCGGAAGGGAAGTGGCAGTACACACACACACACACACACACGCACACACACTGCCCCAGGGGTGGATCCTGGCCCACAATGATCTTGGCTGTCATCGTTACAGGAAGTGGCCCATCAGGCGTTTCTGTCACAGGGTTGCAGGGTGGATTTGAACTGCCACCCTTTGTCACACCACCCAGATCCAGTCTGACTCATAAATCTCTGAAAACCAAACCAGCGTGTGAATTCCGAATCAGGGTCACCCTAGAGGACAGGGTGGGACTGCCCCCGACGGCTTCCAAGGCTGTAACTGTTTACAGGAGTAGAAAAACCTCTGCTTCCCTTGGGGAGCCTGGTGGTTTCAAACTTCCGGACCTTGTGGTGAGCAGCCGACGCAGGCAATCACCAGGACACCAGGGCTCATAGCGCCTCGATAGGGTTCGAGGCTGTCAAGCTTTACAGGGACAGCCCGCCCAGCCTTTCCTCCAGGAGTAGCCGGTGGGCTTGAGCCCCCGCCCTCGAAGTGACCAGCCTGAAGATGGCCCATCAGCGTCACCAGGACTATGGAAAGCCCCCTCCCCACGTTGGTGTCACCCAGGGACCTTGGAAGGTGGGCAAACACAGAAATGAGTCGGCCCTCCCCCACGTCCACAAGTGCTCTGACTGTGGGGATGGGAGGGCCAGGGTGGTCCTGACACCTGGAATCTGCAGGGCAAGCTGCCAAGGGCGTTAGCGAAGAGAACCTGCGCCAGGGAGGGTGGCCGGACCCTCGGAGAGGAGAGGGGTCCGAGGGCAGGGGCCCCACCCAGAGTATGGGGAGGTGAGGCGGGGACGGGGGGGTGGGGGGGGGGGGTGTCGGAATCACCCCTGGCTGACCCGGGATAACCTGGCAG
>PVJH01037152.1:0-18187 GCA_004026705.1 Nesogale talazaci | reverse complement strand
CTTCAGAACCATCAGCCATTTATAATAAGATGGGCAGAGGTTACCCCAGAATAAAGTTCAGAAGGAAACTAGAGAAAGAAAACCCAGGATCACATGGACCAACGATGGAACATTGAGAGGATTACAATGAATGGAATGAAACAAAGTATTTCTAAATCTTTTGTAATGGAAAACTGATGATCTGCTCTGAAAACTTTCACTCAATACATAATACAAAGTTTGTTTTTTTAAAAAATAAAACCTATGGAGAACTTCTTTTCCTCTTCCTCAATGACAATCAGCATGACATTATAAGAACTGGCATCGAGGACAGGCTTTCTGAGCAGCCTGCCCCGGGAACTTCCCCTTCCTCTCTCATGGCAGACACAGGCTTGCTTTTCTCAGAGAAAGGGCTCTGCATTTTCCCCAGATCCTCTGGGTTGGCTTACTTACTGGAGTCACCACAGCAACCATTCTGAGTTTCTGGAAATTATCAAATGTCTGAAAGCCACAAGTGAACTTGCATTTTCCTTCAATCCTTTAAATAGACTTTGGGAATGGTCACCTTCATTGTCACACCCACAATTTTAATGTAGATAAAACTCCCTAGGAGACTGACTGAATACTAGTGGTTCATCCAGAAATTTAAACCAAATTCTCTTGCACTTGGTACATGTGATTCCCTTCCTTGGAAATAGTGTGACTAGGCAGTGTGACTAGGCAGTATATCTAAACATATAGCAAAACTCTTTATTATAAATAATATTTGCCCTTGAATTTCACTAGCCTCCTAGTCCACATCCAGTTGTTTCCCCTTGTACCGTAGACACGGTTCTCAGTGGTGGTCAGCCTGGTCGATCCTTGTAGCTGTACATTCTGAGGAGCTGGGTGATTCAGGAATCTTGAAAGGAGGTAGGAGTGTCTTCTCTTCCCACATCACAAGAATTTGTAAAATTCTTACAGCTTCCTCTTTTTTTGGGGGGGGGAGTGGAGGTAACAAACGATAAGCCCTAGAACTGGAAATCCCTCCTAGAAACTTCTTTGAAAACAAAGTTAGTGTTCATGTTGACTAAGAAACCACTCCCTCAATTGACAGTCAATCAATGGTGTCTCCCTTAAAGATAATTGTCAACTGTGGATGTCCATTCCTTTCCGGAGTGCTGGCAATTATCCACTCTCCAAGCTACTCTAAGGGCACAATATGCTTCTTCCAAGTCTTCAATTCCCAGGTTTCACCTGCATTTTTTTCCCATTCTACTTATTGTTTCATTTCCCCCACATTTAAAAAATTCATGTCTGTTTTGATGTCACTTCCTCAGGCAGGGCTGAATCAATGGGAACTGATTTGGACTGGGAACTCTATTTATGACTACATGAGATAAAAAAGTCATTAACATGAGAAATGAGCAGTAAAAGGCAGTACCATCTGAATATTTTTAATGAGTCCATTTATGAATACATGGAGCATAACATCTAAAAACCCAGATGCCTAACCAGATTGTTGTGTTCTTTGGCTTAGTGTACCTCATGGAAGGGGTTGGACACAGGGAGCAGGGAGAAAATTACAGTTAGAAGGAGGTTTGGTTAGAGGTATAGTTGGTCATAGGTCATTTTGTAGGCAGGTAGAACTTTGATTGTTCAGCATACTCCCAGAATGAATTGTTTGCCTTCTTTCAAATTCTTCTCCCCACGAATACCAAAGGGATCTTTCCACAGTATATTTCTGATTTGTGTCTTTCTTCTGCTTTTTCAAAATTTTCTTGTTAGTTATCATTGACTTACCCACTTTGATGACCCCACACTCAACAGACTGAATCTTGTGTCATCTTTACCATGGTTAGTATACACATGCCTACTGTTGCAGCCACTGCATATTTTTCAATACCTTTCAAGCTAGCGAGTCATCTTCCAGCACTATTTTGAACAATATTGTGTTCTAATCCATAGGTGTGCATCAGTTAGTTTGGGGGGGGGGGATTGCAAAACCTTTTTTTCTAGCCTGTTTTAGTCTGGAAGCTCCACTGAAACCTGTTGGAAATACTTGTGATATTGCTTCTGGCACCACAGAAACATTCGCATCACCACACGGTGACAAACTGTAGACAGTTGGTGTAAATAGATGGAGAAGATGAAGAAGGAGGAAGAGGGGGAGGAATAGAAGAGGGAGGAAGAGTAGGAAAAGAAGAAGGAGAAGGGAGAAGAAGAAGAAGAGGAAGAGGAAGAAGAAGGAGGAGAAAAAGAAGAAAAGACCCTGTCCTGTTAAGGATTAGGGTAGTCCTGGCATGCCTGGCCTTCCTCACTGGCTTTATCTGGCTCCCCCTCCCCTCTCTTTGTGGCACTTCACAGTGCTTGACCTCATTGAACTTCTTTTAGCTCTGAATGTACTCTCATTCCTTTCTCACCACAAGGTTGACACCAATTTCTAGAGAGACCTTAATTCTCCAGACATCACCCGATTATATACTGCGGTGGTGCATATCCCAGCATTAATTAGTGTAAAATTAACTCCTATGTGCTTCCCCAGGCTACAAGGTCTATGAGTCTGAGCACCTCATCTCCTAGGCCACATCCTTGGTTCCTCAGTTGCTGACCCAGGACAGAGCACAAAGAGGTCCTAACTAAAGCAATTGTTACATGAATGGCAGGGTGGACTGCTTCATGTCTCAAATTTTCAGCTGCTTTCAAGATAGATATACTAACAGTATTGACCACATAGGAGTATTGTTGAGGACGAAAGTAAATTATGTAGCCAAAGCCCTAAAACATTTAGACCAGGATCTGCCTCTGTAAAAAAGAGTATGACAAATGACAGCCCTTACTATTATTATTATTAGCAGTAGTCACAGTGGTGGCAGAATTTGAGGGAGCAGGGTGACACAGCTCTTTCAGTAGTTTACCTTAACCTGATATCTTCAGAGAGGGCTGATTAATTTGCTGCTGAACAAACTACCACAGCAACTTAAAGTGACTAATAATTTAACATAAATCTACTTGTTCATTTTCAAACAAATGTTTTATACCTTATCACAGCATTAGATTTGACATCTTACTTAATTATTCATGTAGTTGTCTACCAGGAATCCAAGACATGATGGGGCTCAGCTATCCAGCAGGTACGCTTGGTTCCTTTTCTCTTTATAAGGATTTCGCTGCAGTGAAAAGTGTAGCTCAGGCAACATTTACCAATGCAGCATTGGTTGCTTGTACAGTTGAGTGGACTCACTGGTTTGGTTGCAGTTAGATGGGCATCTCCCTTCTGTCTATTCCGTCCATGTGGCCTCTCTACACAGGTGCCTCAGAGTAGCTGGACTTCTCACCCTCTCTTGGGCAGCTCTAAGGGACACAATGGGGACTTTGCTGCACTTGTTATGTGGGGGACTCTTTCTGCTCACATTTGTTGCAAGCAGTTTTAGCCTGCTAATCCACTGAGAACGGCCTCAAGACAAACTAGCCCAACCTGCAGGGCCTTTCCTGAAGGGACAGCATCATTTCTGCCACATTCTATTTGTCCTCCAGTGACGGCGTTCAGTCCCAATTCAAGGGGAGGGCTATAGACACCCCCTGTGGATGGAAGGAATGCCAAAGGACTGCTAGACATGGACTATAATGCCCTCCCCTCCTCCAGCTGTGGCAGAGTACACATTCATCTGATAAGGGAACTCACAGGCTCTTGACATACAAACCACCATGAGCTGCGGCGAGGACAAAGTGATCTGTTTTGGAGGAAGTATGGCCCGAGTGCTTCTTTAAGGTAAGGATGGCGAGACACCATCTTTCAAACTTTGGACCTGTTGTCAGGAAAGACTGGTTCCTGGAGCAAGATATACTTGGGAAAGCGGAGGGACAGTGAAAGAGAGGAAGCCCCTCAAAGACATGCACGGGCACATGGGTGTGTCCATGGGCTCAAGTGGCTGCCTCCATGCGCTCAAGCACAGACACCATGATGAGGACGGCAGAGGCCTGGCGGTGTTCGGTTCTGTGGTACCTAAGGTCCGTATGGGTCAAACTGGTGTGATGACCCCCTAACAACAACATGAGTCAGAATTGGCTTGAGGCCTGTGCACTTTGAGTTTTGAGTCTCAGCTGAAGGACCCCCTGAAGCTTAAGCCCAGAGACCATTCTGCAGCAGAAAGATGTGGTGGTCTGGTTCCTTGAAACCCCGTCTGGGAGTTGCACACCCTGTCCTACAGGGTGGCTATGAGGGAGAGTCACTGGCAGCACGCTTAGATTTCTTTGTTTTTTAGTCGCAGCCTCAATACCCTGGGCAGTGGGATCTCCTTGTCTCGTGAGTTTTCTAATCCTTTCCAGAGAGTTTTAGTTACGATGCTACTCTTCTGTGGCATCAGCGTGACCCTCTCGCTCCCACGGGGTCCTAAGGAATAAGTAAAATCAATATTACCATATGAAAAAAAAGCACAGGAAGTTAGGATGGACAAAATTCTTTAATTCATCGATAGGCAATGTTCAAATTTTAGCAAATAGTCCACTAAATGTCATCTGTATGGCTCCGAAAGCAACATTGTGTCTAGTTGTCTCATCTCTTTGGTTTCCAACAATCTTCATTTCCAGGAATTCTTATTTATTAGGTATACAGTGGGTCCCAGGAAAGTGTCTTTTTCAAAGGTTTCACACAAAAATTTTGCTCTGGTGGAGAATTCTATCATAGACAACCAAACCAAGTCAAACCCATTGCCAGCAAGTCAAATTTGACCCACAGTGTCCCTGCAGGTCTGTTTAGAAGTTCCCGACAGGGTTTCCTATGCTGTGATCTTCAGGACAGCCAACTGTCACATTTTTCTCCCTCAGAGCAACTGCCACCATTGAGACACTGTACCACCACAGCGATTTCTCTGGCATAGGGGCAGCAAGTAGAATAAGGGTTTCGGGGGGGGGGAGGGGGTGGGACAGAGAGGATAAAAGGGAGCTGATGTCAAGGAGTTCAAGAAGGAAAAGAATGCTTTGAAACTGATCATCGTATCCCTTGTACAACACTACTTGATGTGATTGAGCTACAGAACGATATCTCTCTATTAGCTCCCAATTAAATGATTTTTTAAAAAGTCAATAAAAGTCCGAACTACCCACGTGAAAAAAAGAAAAGAAAAACAACCAAACTCACTGAATCAAGTCTATTCTAACTCACAGTGACCTATAGACAGGGTAGAACTAGCCCATGTAGATTTCTGAGACCGTAAATCTTTTCTAAAAAATCATTTAAAAATCATTTGAATGAGGGTTACAATTCTCATTATAATCCATACATCCATCCATTGTGTCAAGCACATTTGTACATTTGCCATCACCATTTTCAAAACATTTTCTTTCTACTTGAGCCCTTGGTATCAGCTCTTCATTTTTTCTCCCCTCCCCCCTTATGGAACCTTGATAATTTATAAATTATTGTCATTTTTCATATCATACACTGACCAATGTCTCCATGCACCCACTTTTCTGTTGTCCATCTTCCTGGGAGGGGTTATAAATTTATCATTGTGATCAGTTTCCCCTATGCCCCCCTTCCCCTTCCCCTCTTGGTATGACTACACTTAATATTGGTCCTGAGGGCTTTATCTGTCCTGAATTCCCTGTGTTTTCAGCTCTTATCTGTATCCGTGTATATGCTCTGGTCTAGCAAGGCTGTAAATCTTAAGCAGAGAATCTCCTCTTTTGTTCGTGGAATGAATGCCTGGTAGGCTGAGAATGCTGACCTTGCTGTTAGCAGCTGCATGGATAACCCACTGAGTCACCAGAGTTCCTGTGCATATAAAGATAGGTAATTCACCAGGCGTTGTAATTGGCTGTGTGTCAACTGTTTTTAATGAGGAGTACTGCTGTTGTTAATATTTCTAATAATAGTTGATTCTAAGCACTTTCTGCGTGCCAGTTCTTGTTTAATTATGTCACATTCTGCTTATTGACTCCTCACAACAACCCCATGAGTTAGATTCTGGTACCCAC
Source organism: Nesogale talazaci (assembly GCA_004026705.1). Taxonomy (NCBI): domain Eukaryota; kingdom Metazoa; phylum Chordata; class Mammalia; order Afrosoricida; family Tenrecidae; genus Nesogale; species Nesogale talazaci. The sequence goes on along the minus strand of PVJH01037152.1, from coordinate 12,250 downwards.
CTTTTTCAAAAGAGGTACTGGGGAACAGAGAGCTTACTCAAGATGACATGGTTGCTAAGTAATAGAACTGGGACTCAAAGGCCACCATTTTGGTTCCAGAAACCTTGTAGAAGAAGCATTATCTTTCCTCTGGTCGAAAGGGACATTCCTGGGTTGCAAGTTCCAAAGAACTGTAGTGTAGTGGATGCAATTTGAAGCATAAATAACTAAAAAAGTGGGATTATGTGCTATAATAGAATTATATTCACAGAAGAGGAAGTCATATCTCCACCGTAGAGAAAATGATAGAAACTTCCCACAGCAGATGGCAACTGAGGCATCTTGAAGCATGAAGTTTGTCAGGGGGCAAGGGCAGTGGGAGGCAGGCTGTGGGAGAAGGGCTTTCCAGCACACAGACAGGACAAAAGGGCTGAAGGAGGGAATGTGTCATAGAGTGTTCGCCGCAAAGCTGGGCACAAACGGGGCACAGTGGGAGGGCTGGGAAAAGACGGGCATATGGGAATGGACATGAAGGGATCTTAAATGGAATGTAGATGGCCTGTACTCTCCAGATGACAGATCTGAAACACAGGTTTTATCAAGTCACTCTGTCAGCAGAGTGGAAGATGGAGTTGAGGGATAATATTTGGTTGAGTTACATGCTCAAGTGACAGCTACAGATCAGAGTCAGAGGAGGCCAGAGGATGGCACAGGTGGCACCAATGAAACCAGCCATTGGTGTTGACTACATTGGTTTTGGTTAGCACTCAAGTGTTAACTACTTAGGAGTGTTAACCACCTCCTTCCAAAAATGTCCTATGAATAAGAGGGGTTTCAAAAAGTTTCCTGGGAAAAGATCATTGAATTGTCCTCATCTGAGCCCTTAACAAAGGAGAAAGTGGGCCCTGGGGTTTTCTACCCATTGTTCTTGTTTGATGCCATCAAATTGGTTCTAACACATAACATCCCAATGTCCAACAGAACAAAACACTGCCCAGGCCTGCGCATCCTTACATGTGTTCTTCTGTTTGAATCCAGTGCTGCAGCAACTACGTCAATTCATCTTTTTGGGTGCCCCCTTATCAAGTACAACATCCTCCTCCAGGGATTAATCTTCTCTAATATCACATATATAAGGGTTTCCTATATGCTGGCTGAAAAACAGGATGTGGTAAAGATCGCCAGAATGAGGCAAAATAATACATCTATCTGGCTGGACAGATCTCAAAAGTCTCATGCAGGGTGTGTAATTTGACGGAGCATTAAGTGTGGTTAGGATTTCAAGAGGCAAATATGGAAAGCGATTTGGAGGTGTGGTCAGATAAAGAGACTTCAATTTTGTTAGGGAACAGAGTGCATTGTAGGTAAAACTAGCAAGAAAAATCTGGGTGAGACTAAGTAGGGTTCTTAAATGCCAGATTCAGGCATTTGGACTAGAGCAGAGTGCTCTCAAGGACTAGCAAGAATTCTGAGATAGGAGAACATTGACATAGAGACCTACTCATACCATTGCCTCCTTCCCTAAAGATTACACCGAGATCATAGCAATCCTACAGGACAGGGTAGAACTGCTTCTTTGGGTTTTCAAAATGGCAAATCTTTACAGCAACAGAAAGCTTCGCCTTTCTCCCATGGGATGGCTGGGGAATTGAATGCTGACCTTCCAGTCAGCAGGTCAGCGTATGTTTGCACTGCACCATGGAGGGATCCTTTTCATAAATAGATACCTTTCCATCTCCCACATCATCTTCAGGATTGCTGGCATATTCGAGTCCATTGTGGATATTTTTTTCTAATCCAACTTTTTGAGGGTTTCCTGCAAGTTCACTTGACCAAATAGGGCCCCTTTTAGCTACTTGTACATATTTTCTTTATCTTGTATTATAGGAAAGGAGCCCTTGTGGTGTAGCTGTGACTTGCTGGGTTGAAATCCTCATGGTCCACAGTTCGAAACCACCAGCAACTTCATGGGAGAAAGACTGGGCTTTCTACTCCTGTAAACCATTACAGTCCCAGGAATCTACAGGGGGGTGGGTTGCATTGATTTAATAGGAGAGAGTATAGTTATTTAAGAATGTGTCTTAATTTTCTTATTAGGCTGAAAAGTTCCTGTCGTTTGAGATAGTTAGGTTTTTGGTGCCACTATGGCACCTCTAAGAAGATATGGGTGGATTTGAGTCTGTCAATCAGGTTGCAGCTTGATGACCACTTTTGGAAGTATGACTAAGATAAATAGCTCTCTGGAAGCTGCGCCCCCTCCACCCCCACCCCTCTGCCTTCACTTTCCTGTTGAAGACCCACCTTGAGACCTGTGCAAGCCCTGTGATGCAGCTACCACCATTGGCTTCATACGACTCTGCACTCACAAACCTGCGTTCTGCACCATTGTATGTGGCCGTGTGAGTCTGATGGAGAAATTATGAACTAGTATTGCATTTGTGGACTAGTATTGGATTTATGAACTTGAGTTGGACAGGTTGGGATGTATGGTTACATTTGATATAAAGTTCTTTCTTACACATATTTGACTGTCTCTGGATTTGTTTCCCTAGTCAACCCAGCCTAACACATTGGTGTATGTGTCTCGTTCATTTTTGAACACCCTAAGGCATTGAGCACAGCATTTGATAGATAAGACTCATATTCCCTGACTTCATCATTCTGTTTGCTGCCATTCTTTTTCTGCACTCATAGCACTGCCCTTCACCACCACCACCACCACTACCACAAAACCAATTCCTTTCCTGTTGATTTTTCTTCTGTAATTCTTTATGCCGGTCTTTTCATTCCATCTTCATTCTGATTGTTGTCACCTTTGTTCATCCTTCTATAAGCTGAAAGATGGTAATTGTCTCACAAGAAATCCTCAAGCTTATCTGATAAGAAATAACACCTTAGTGTTCCAAAATAGAGTCTGATTCCTGTCTATCAGAGGCTGTGCTACATGTCTTGGAGATTTCAAAACTGAATGAGGTATAGGGTATGTGTGGCTTCGAGTTTAATAAGGTACTTCTAGTCTAATAAGAAAATTAAGTCACATTCTTAAATGACTACAATGCCAGGTGAGAGAATAATGGCAATTAATAAAAAGAGGTTGGCATAATTTGGTAAAGGTTCATGAAAATGAGGAGTCCCTCTAGATGACACGCATTGAAACAATAGCAACAATGGCCTCCAACATACCAGCAATCGTAAATCTGGCAAAGGTCTTGGGTTGTTTCAGTCTTTATATACAAGCTCTCTGTGATGATTAATGTTTTATGTTAGTTTGGCTAGACACTAAATCTTAGTGAGTTGGCACTGTAATCACTTCAGAGCCCTGATGGCCTAGTGACTATGTGTTGGGCTGCTATTCAGAAGGTCAGCAGTTCAAAACCACCAGTCACTCCTCCAGAGAAAGACGATATTTTTGACTCGCACAAAATTATTATAGGTTCACGTTTGTTCTATTAACCCGACATTTTGTGCTGCATTGATGACAAAATGGGGGCATAAACAAAAGTGGTGAAGAAAGCTGATGATGCCTGGTTATTAAGAGACACAGCATCTGGGGTCTTAAAGGCTTGAAGTTAAACAAGCAGTCATCTCACAGAGAAGCAACAAGCTCACGTGGAAAAAGTACGCCAGCATGTGTGATCACAAGGTGTCAACAGGAACATGTAACAGGCATCAGAAGACCCTAAACAAATAATCATATTGTTGAGAATGGGGGAGGTTGGAGTGGAGATCCCAAACCCATCTGTAGCCAATTGGACATCCTCTCACAGAAAGGTCACAGGAAGGGATGAATCAGCCAGGGTGCAGTAGAGCATTGATGAAACACACAATATTCCTCAGGTTCCTTGAAGTTTCCTCACCCCCCCCCCCATATCATGACCTCAGCTCTACCTTACAAATCTGCCTAGACTGAGCTCTTAAAACATGGAATCTAGGACAGATAAACCCTTCAGGAACAGAAATGGGGATACCAAGAGGGTGAGGAGAGAAGGAGGAGAAAAATGAGAATCGATTGTAATGATTGATGTATAATACCCTCCCCCCCACAAGAAAAGAACAACAGAATTATGGCTGAGTTACGGTTGGTGTGACATATGAAAATAACAATTTTTCAAGGGTTTATGAGGGTGAGAGGGTGGGGGAAAGAGGAAAAAATGAGGAGCTTTCACTAGGGCTTAAGCAGAGTAAATATTTAGAAAATGATGATGGTAACATATGTACAAATGTGCTTGATACAGTTGATATACGCATTGTTATAAGAACTATAAGATGCCCCCCCCCCAATAAAACTACATTCTTTTTAGTTACAGGTTTAGAAATTCACAGGACCAGTTCTATTCTGCCCTCTAGTGTCCCAGTGGTCAGAATGGACTCAGTGGCACTGAGTTATGTAATCACCTCACACTTAAAAAATTAAAAAAAAATCTGATTGAGTAACCTGTGTCGAAGAGGTGTTTCCTAATGGGGATGGCCTGCCTCTGTGATATCAATGGAAGTTCTGGCAAAGCTCTCTCTCCATCCTGTATTCATCTCTTTGCTGTCTTACTTCCATCTTGAGGATGTCTTCAGTCTGACCCTCTGACAAGTAGATTTTGGATTCTCCAGCATCCACAACCCTAGGAGCCAGCAGTCTGCTTCTTGAGCGGCTGATTTCTGGTTTGTCAGGCCCTGGAGCCCTATGAATCAGTGCAAATCTCCAGCCTGCCTCTCTCTCTGGGGAACCCAGCCTGAGGCAGTAGCTATGTGTTGGTTTCTGACCTGACAGCAACAGACCACAATAAACTAACCAGGTCCTCTCAGAGCTGATAGGAAGGATAAATCCTTTCCAGCAGCAGAGATCAGGGAATGGAAGGATTCTAGTTATCACTTAAAAAGAAGTAGGGCCTGGACAGGGCAAAGTTTAGAGTGCATCAGGTACATGATAGAAAAGGGCAGGTTCTGTTTGGAAAGCCTGGTGATTTACTCTGAGTGTGCACAAAGGAAATAAGGGGAGGTCCAATTGGAACACAGTCTAGGCTAGAGAGGAAGGGCCTTTCATGCTGTCTGAAGACATGGAAATTTCCACCCACAGTTGCTGAAGGCTTTTGAACTGGGGTCCAATGCTGTCAGAGGATGGGTTGGTGCGGGGGAGGTTGCTGACAGAAAACCCAGTCAGGTGATTGCATGAGGCATGAGATAATGAGGGCTTCAACCAGGATGGAGACAGTAGAAATTGGGAACAGACTCTATTTTGGGAAGATTAATGAGTAGGAATGCTTAATAAGATGAGTTATTGAGCCAGAGAATGACCACATGAGGTAAAGGGCCTGCTGCTAGAGCGTTGGTAGTATACCTTTGAACCATAGAGGCAAGCTGTGACTTCCCTTTTGAGATAAATTCAGTGGGGCTGGCCCATCTCCCACATGTCTCACAAGTCCATTAGTTTAGGTTTTCCTGCTTTCCAGAGTTTCAGGGCTTAAAGCGTGGCTTTAGACTGTGTTGAAATACTGCCTCTTTTCAGTGCAGTGCTTGACAGAGATTCAAGAAGTGCAATAAAATGAATTCACCCAATAATTCTATTGAGTCGTTTTTATCAAGTCCCAGTGTGCACTGCGATGCAACAAAAGTTTGCTTCCAATGACCTTGAAGGAAGTTGGATCGACGCCCATGCCAGCCACGAACAGATGGAAATGTGTGTGCAGACAGCGAGAGAAGGATTTATTTTGAAAGCTCTTGAAAAGCCCTATCTCCTACCAGTGTCAGAACAAGTATCAATGTAAGATCACGCTCTGTGCCAGAATAAACAATAAGAGTCTTAATTTATTCCTGACAAAAAGAGACATTATATTTTCTATGAAAGCCTAGATTTGTGCATTCTGCTTTTTTTCCCTTCCTGTGAAGTTTTTAGGAACTTCTGCTTGATTCCCAACCCCACTTTATTTATTATTCAAAAAACTTCGTTTATTTTTATTTAGCTTTAGCTTTCTGATTGTGCTCGTGCCTTCAAAACTTTCTCACTGCATTTTCTGCTTCTCAATAAGGAAAGAATAGTTCATTCTTTCTTATCTTCTCTCCTTCTAAGTTTCAACATTCATTCCTCTTTTTAAATCCTCTTATTGGGGGGCTTGTACAGTTCTTATCACAGTCTATGCATACATCTAATGTGTCACGCACATTTGTACATATGTTGCCATGATCGTTTTCAAAACATTTTCTTTCTGCTTGAGCCCTTGATATCAACTCATTTTTCTCCTTGCTCCCCCTCCGTCTTTCCCTCATGAACCCTTGATAATTTATAAATTATTATTATTTTTTCATGTCTTGAATTGTCTTATATCTCCCTTTACTTCCTCCTCTGTTGTCATCCTCCTGGGAAGGGGTTATACGTAGGTCATTGTGATCAGTTCCTCCTTTCTCCCCGCCACCTTCTCCTTTCCTCCTGGTATCACTACTCTCATTATTAGTCCTGAGGGATTTATCTGTCCTGAATTCCCTGGCTTTCCAGTTCTTATCTGTACCAATGTACATGCTTTGGACTAGCAGGATGTTTAAGGTAGAATTGGGGTCATGATAGTGGGGGGAAGAAACATTAAAGAACTAAAGGAAAGGTGTATGTTTCGTCGGTGTTATACTGCACTCTGACTGGCTCATCTCTTCCTTGTGACCTGCCTGTAAGGGGCTGCCCAAGTGTCTACACATGGGCTTTGGGTGTCCAGTCTGATCTCCCCCTCATCCACATTGATATGGTTTTTTTGTTCCGAGTCTTTGATGGCTGATACCTTGGCACCTCATGATCACACAGGCTGGAGTGCTTCTTTCATGTGGACTTTGCTGCTTTCCTACACTAGATGGCCGCTTGCTTATCTTCAAGCTTTAAGACCCCAGATACTATGTCTTTTGATAGCGGGGCACCATCAGTTTTCTTCACCACAGTTGCTTATGCACCCATTAAAAAAATAATATGAAAAGGAAGGATAAATCATAGACATAAATCATCAAAACATCTTCTCAAACTTGATGATACCATAAGTTTTCATAATTCTTCTGATATTTTAGAGTATCAACTCTAAAATTTAAAATGAAGATGTGTGATGAGTAAAGACTATGCCAACTGGACACTTCTGGGTAGGATGGGGTCCAACCTATGAATTGGGTCACAGCTGGATGACACCTCCTTAAGGGTCATCATTTTTATATAAGAGAGAGATTCTAAGCACAGCTGAGTTTTCTTTTGCCCTTCACCTTCTTTCTGCCTCAGGATCTGTAGTTGTAGCCACGTGTGGAACACACACCTAGAGAGGTGTCAGCACCCTGCCATGTGTCCTTTGACCTTGAATGTACATCACCTGCACCCCCTGGCCTGAGCTTCCTGCTTCCTGTTTCGCCTTTCTGGGACATTGGCTTGCAGCCACATGAGTCTGAAGAGGGTCCTGACGTGCACAGAACCCATGGGCTGGAGTTGGACTGGACTGGGTTGTCTTCTTGATATAAAGTTCTTTCTTACCTCCCCCCACCCAAGAAAATAATAATAAGGAAAGCACATTGTACCCTGCCTGGAACACATTCAGTACACGTGGAGCCTCCACAGACCCTGCTGACATGTTTTGGGGTTGTGGACAACCTCATGAGAACGTTATGGGCACATGCCACATGCAGATTTCTGGTGGTTTACCAACCTTCTTTGTACAAAGGTAAAGATTTGGCGCAGCCTCATTTTGTTAGCGGCTGTATGAAAAGACTGCCTACACTGGTAGGTCAGACATGGAACCACTTTGAATGCGCTATACTCTACAGCATCCCCAGAAGAGCTCCTTGAATTTTTTTGAACATTTAGATAATTGGCAAGAAATTTGACATACTGCCAATTTGTGTCTAATTTGGCATAGCCCGAAGTACTTCTATGATAATTAGAGATGTAAAGAAATAATCTCTCTCAGCCTGCAGAGCCCATGACACCACTGTCACAGGAATCTGTGTGACCGTTATCTCACAATGGCTACAGTAATGGTTTGACTTCCACATGGGCTGCCAGCACCCCACCATTCCTCCTCAAGACATGGGGTCTTATTTCCCCTCCCCTTGTACTTGGGTGAGACTTTCTAATGGCCTCAGTTAATAGAATGCTCTGTAAGTTACACCATGTGACTTTTAAGGCTACGCCATAAAAAGTGCATGACTCACTTTCTCAGGGAATTCCCCTTTGGAACCCAGCCACCACCTTTTTTTCTTATTACTTTTGAAGTTTTATTGGCATATGCTTCACTTATCTTTCATTCATATTAAGAAGATTGGTGCAATTACCACCACAATCTATTTCAGAACATGTTTTTCCTTACCTAACAAGCACAGTAGTCACCAATACCTGTATATTTCACTGTTTAAAAATCAGTTCTGTAGACAACCGTACTGATGAGTATGTGCATTCAAAATACACAAAATCAAAATGTTTATTTTTAAATGTTCACATCTGCAGCAGTGTGTATGTTCTAGTCTAATCCTATTTGTAAAGTAGAATTAAGGTCATGATAGTGGAGTGAAGGAAGCACTTAAGAACTAGAGGAAAGTTGTGGGCTTCTTTGGTGCTATACTGCACCCTGACAGGCTCATCTCTTCCCCGTGACTCCTTTGTGAAAGGGTGTCCAATTGTCTACAGATGGGCATTGGGTCTCTACTCCATGCCCTCTCCCCACTTCACATTGGGTATGATTTTGTTCTGGGCTATTTAGATGCCTGATACCTGATCACATTGACACTTCATGAGCACACAGACAAGTGTGTTTCTTCCAGGTGGGCTTTTTTGCTTCTCATTATAACCATAGATGGTCCTTTGTCTTCAGTTCTTTAAGACCCCAGATGGTATATCTTTTGATATCTGGGCACCATCAGCTTTCTTCACCACATTTGCTTATGTACCCAGGGAAACAAGGATTGATAACCCCCTCCAGACCAACAATGAGAGCAGAGATACCAGGAGCCTTAGGGGAAGGTGGGGGAGAGAGGGGGAATTGATCACCAGGATCAACCTAGAACGCCCTCCTAGAAGGACAAACAATAGAAAAGTGGTTGAGGGATAACGGAGGATGGTCTAAGATGTGAAAATAATAATCTATAACTTATTAAGTGTTTGTGAGGGAGGGCAGGCAAGAGGGTGGGGGAAGAAATGGGGACCTGATGTTAGGGACGCAAGTGAGAAGAGAATGCTTTGAAAGTGATGATGGCAACCTATGTGCCAATGTACTTGACACACTGGATGAATGTATGGATTGTGATAAGAGATGTAAGAACAACCAATAACTTTTTTAATGAATTAAAAGGGAGCTTTTGGCTTCATACACAAAAAAAGGTTCGCATCAAGCAGATTTGTACATCATGTGTTACAAAGTTGGTTTGCTTGTGGGGGTTACTTGGCTGAAATCTTTATGGAAGCAGGTCACCAGGTCTTTCCTCCACAGTGCCACTTGGTGGATTTGTATGACCAAACTTCTAGTTTACTGTCCAGTGCAACCCATCTGTGCCATGCACAGAATGAATAGTTTTGCCTTGTCCTCTCCAACACTGTATTTTTTTTTCATGTCTCAGTCTCACAACCAGTGATTTGTAATTTAGACTTTGAACTTAGTCAGACATAAGTGAAATTCATGGCAGGCTATCACATTGCTGTGTGGTATACATTCTTTAGCCACTATAAGTTAATTCTCTCTGTGATGGTCAGGATAGCTAATTGTTGTACCAAGAGATCCAGTTATATCACAGTGGAAACACTATGGAAATTTATTTCTTGTTCACTTAACAATCCGGTTCAGGTGACCTGGAGACTTTCTTCCCAGTAGTGATGGAAGATTCTGGTTCCTTCTCTCTGTCTTTGCTTTCTAGGGCTGCTAGAAATGCCACAAGCAATTGTCTTTAAAAAGCATATGTTTATTTCCCCATAGTTCTGGTGGCTAAAAGTCCAAATCAGGACTTGGATGTGTCAGTCAATTCCTTGTCAGTAGCCCCTGGCACTCCTTGGGGCTTCTGGATCCTTCTATTGTTTCTGTCTACCTTCGTGTGCATGTGCCCATATTGCTCTTTTAAACTCAGAAGTGATGAAGTTTAGAATCTACCCTACACTGGTATGACCTCAACTGACTGTGATCACAACACATGACATTACATTGGGAGAAGTAGCATGCCCTACCCAAAGCAATCATAGGCTTTAATCATGGTCAGAAAGGGCCAAGATTTCAATATATATATTTCTGAGAACAAACAGCAATTCATATCACTGCCTATGGATCTTCATATCACTTGTATCTAACCGGTGGGGAAAAAAATCGAGACAACATGCTTGCTCTGTTTAAAGTTCTGCCCAGGGAGTGACACCATTGCCTCTCTTCAAGCCCGTTGTAAATTTACACGGACTCTACTGTGTCATGCAGAGTACTTATTTATAGGGTTAAATTCAGAATATCTGCATAGACACTCAGCAAAATCTTGGCACCTTGAAAGTGCCAAAGAAGCAGTAGCCTTCCTAGGAAAGGGGTGAAAGAAGAGGGCTGAGGAAGGAGGCTGATGAATGGAGCCATTGTCTTTGAAGTCACCGATCCTTCGTGTGACCCACTGGTTCACAGGGTGACTTTGAACAAGTCACATATCCCTATGGACTTCACTTTCTCATGGAGTACTGAGGATACAGACTTGTGATATGTGGATTTCCACACCTTGAAAGCACCAGCAGCTTCCATGGGAGAAAAAGACCAGGCTTTCTATTCCTGTAAAAAGTTATAGTCTTTAAAACTCACAGGAGCCGTTCTGCCCTGTCCTAGAGGGTAGTTATGAATGAGCGTGAGACTCCATGGCAGTGAGCTGAGTATATCTTTGTATTTCCCACCACAATAGTTTATGTTTGAAGTGATCACATGACTGACCTCCTTGAGGGCAAAGCCGCTATCTTTTGTCCTAGAACCCTGTGCCAGGCTCGCTTCCTGCAAAATTTGCCTCTTTTTTTTCACTAACTCTGTGCCTATGCTACCACTATCCCCATGACCTTATTCAAGGTTGTCCGTGTATTGGAAAAAATGATTTGATACTTGTCTATCTATCCTACCAATATTTAAAACGTGTACTTCCCGCCTTGCTATCATTCTACCAAAGAAATGTCTCTTTGAGGGTTGACCCCTGCTGTATAATGGATGCAGAGTCTTGGAGCAGGGAGACCTTCCTAGAGTCCCTCAGGTCACACTGCAGGGACACCCCCTTCTGTGACCCCAAGGAAAGCATGACCCCGAGAGTCATCAGCTTTCTATGAGAAAAGAGTTACAATTATTTCCCCCATCCAATTTATCTTTACAGTTGAAAAATGTTGACAAGTTCTCTAGAAACTCCATCCCCTCATCCTGCCCTTTTCTTCTCTTGTACCCACTGCACACAACCACGCTTTACTTGTAATAGTAACACCATGCTATCATGTACAGTGCCAGCACGTTGATGCTGTTATTCAGCTGGGGCACCCAACTCATGGTCATCAAGTCGATTCTGACTCAGTGCAGCCCTATAGGACAGGGTAAAACTTCCCTGAGGGTTTCCGAAATTATAAATCTTTTAAAAAATCATTTTTGGGAGCTCATACAACCCATCACAATCAATACCTACATCTATTGTATGCCAACCGCATTTGTACATTAGTTACTCACCATAATCATTCTCAGAGCATCCTATTTCTACTTGAGTCCTTGGTATCTGCTCCTGATATTTCCTCTCCCTCCCCACTCCCCCTTTCTCATGAACCCTTGATAATTTACAAATTATTTCTGTCATATCGTACATTTTCTGATGTGTCCCTTCACCCACTTCCTTGATGCCCCCACTCTAAATCTTTACTGGAGCAGAGAGCCTCCTTCTTCGCCCATGGAGCCCCTGGTGTGTTGGAACTGCCAGCTGTGAGGTTACAACCAAACACACAACTCACTCCACGCCCAGGGCTCCTTCAGTTAGGGTCTATCAATGCAGAAGCAGAGGCCTCTCGAGTGGTTTAAAACTTGCCAAAGGTCACACAGCCAACACTGAGCTGAGACAAACCTGGGCCTTCATGTCTTTGGACTCCTGATCTATGGTCCATTCCTGAAAGTTAGTTGAGAAGGCAAAGGCTTTTCAAAGGGGACATTTTCCCTTCTACACTAAGGACTGATCGATGACATAGAAAAACTGTTTAGACTGGTTGGCAGAATGTTCCTCCCAAATTTTCATCCTAAACACAGTATTTATAGAGAGTCCCTTGCCAGACTGGCCGTGTTTACTGAAAAATCACGTTCCCACC
>PVJH01037151.1:0-18264 GCA_004026705.1 Nesogale talazaci | reverse complement strand
CCACCCTCCCTGACACTATTCTCTTTCCTATTTTTCTCAACCCAGCAATTTTATATGGTTCTATGCCTGCTCAAAATCTTTGCCTCTCAAGCTGCCCTCAATCCTCAACTCTTTTCTTTCATGACACGCCCCACCCCACTCCCCACACCCATCCAAGTTTTCTATGTCTGCTGGTCATAGCAGAATAAATAACCAGCACCCACACCTTGTGTGGAAAGTGTACGGGTTTCTATATTCTTGTTCCCTTTGCCATGACCACTGCAAACCCACTTCCACCAACCACCACCACTCTACGTATCAAAGAAACATCGCCACTCTATATGTACGAAACCACCACCAATCAATATGTATCAAATTACCACCACTCTATACGTATCAAAGCACATCTTCTGTACTATTCACCACTCACCAAGTCTCTTCCACGCTTCACCTTAGTCACCACTAACTTCTAGAATAGTGTTTTCTGAGCCATTTACTTTATTTCTGTCCTCTAGTTTTCTTTTCAAAAACAAACCCAACAAGCAGCAGGTTCGAAACCCCTGTGGAGTCAGTTCTACTTTGATAGACATTGGATCACCAGGAGTTAGAATTGACTCGATGACAACTGTTGGTTTTCTTCTTGTTGTTTTTGGAAATGAAAGGTGGCAGCCCCAAAGCAACAACTGTGAAAGGGGTGAGTTTGGCCTCTCCCAAATGCTGCCTTATCTCATCTTCTAAGGCTGAGAACCTAGAATAGGCTTGAGGCAGGATGATACTATCTCTAAGACATGACTCTTGGTGTCTAAAAGGAAAAGTGGCTAGAACACCCCTGCTTTCTGTTTACTTCTGAGACATCTCTAGAAATGTTGCTTCTTGTTCTTGGTGTGTGACTCACCATGAATGCCTAATGATCAGGCAGTCCAAATCATCATTATATACAGCATTAGTCCTGTGTCAAATAAACATCATTGTAAGTTTTATTTAGTACTAATTAGTGTAGTCACCTATCATTTGTCAGTTTGTTACATGACATAACTGGTATTCCAAATACCAGAGTCACCCAAAGAAAACAGGTTTTAGCAGAGCTTCCAGACTCAAGAACAGACTATGGAGAAGCAATAGATGGTTCATTTCAGAGGGAATAGCTACTAAAGACACAATCGATAGACACCACAAGAAACATTGTCAGTTACTGTAAACCCAAAGACTAAAAACATAATATTTCCAGAGACAATACTTGAAGATGAGCCGCTCAGTTCGGAAGAATAAGGAAAGCTGCCTTCTCAAAGTTGAATTGACTATAATGACTCAGATGGACTAAAGTCTGAGGGACTAAAAATGCCTTTTGGACCTTCATACGCTGATGGTGCATGACACAAAATGAGAAGAAACAGCTACAAATATCTATGAATAATTGCAACTTGGAAAGTACAAAGGATGAATCTAGGAAAATTAGAAGTAGTTTAAAATTAAATGGAATTCATAAAGATTGATATTTGAAGCATTAGTGAGCAGAAATGAACTGATATCAGTGATTTTGAATCAGAAGATCAAATGGTGTATTATTTACAGAAGGACAAAATCAAGAATAGTGTTGCATTTATCATCAAAAAGTACAGAATGGTATTAATAGTAAAAAAGACATTTCAAGGTCTATTTTGAAGTACAATGCTGTCTGTGATAGGATAGTAACTATCCCTCTACAAGGAAATATTATCAATGAAGAGATTATTCCAATTCATGAACCAGCCACTAAAGCACATGATAAAAAATTGAACAATTTTACCAAAATCTTCCATCTGAAATAAATCAAGCATATAGTCAAGATGCATTGATAATTTTTGGCAATTAGAATGCAAAAGTTGGAAACAAAAAGGAGCAGTAATTGGAAAATATGGTCTTGGTAATAGAAATGATGCTGGAGATTACATGACAGAATTTTGTAAGGCCAATGACTTTTTCATCTCAAATATCATTTTCAGCAACACAAAAGGCACAATACATGTGGATTTTCCAGAAGACTATGTAGAAATAAAATTGATTGCCTCTATGAGAAGAGATGATGCAGAAGACTCAATATCAACAACTAAAATCAGTTCGAAGAAGACGGTGGGAAAATCCCCCAAGTTGTCAAGAACACTTATTGAGAACATGTTGAGAATAGATTGATGCATTGAATACATATGAGAGAAGACTTGATGAGCGATGGTATAACATCAAGAGCATCATACATTAAGAAAGAAAAAGTAATAAGAATACAGGAAGGAAAGAAAAGGTCAATGCTGGTTTCAGAAGAGACTCTGAAATTTGCTAAGGCAAATGGTAGAAATGATGAAGTCAAACAGCTGAACAGAAAATTTCAAAGGGCAGTTCCAAAAGACAAAGTAAAATAATATAATGAAATGTGTACAGCCCAAGAGTTAGAAAAACAAAAAGGAAGAATTCACTCAGGAAATCTTAAACTGAAAGTGCTCAAGAAAATATTCAAGCCTCAAGTTGAAATATTAGATTACATGAGCAAAATATTGAATGATAAAGAAGCATCAAAAATTGTAAAAAGAATACATAGTCACTGTACTGAAAAGAACTAGTCAATACTCTGCCATTTCAGGAGGATGGATATAAGCAAGAATCAATGATACTGAAGGAAGAAGTTCAAGCCTCACTGAAAGTATTAATCAAATACAAGAATTCAGAAACTGACAGAATCCCAACTGAAGTGCTTCCAAATATTGATGAAGCACTCATCTAGACCAAGAAATTTGGAAGACAGCTACCTGGCCATTTGACTGGAAGAGATCCATATTTGTATTCATTTCAAAAAAAGTGACCCAACAGGACACACAAATTATAGAACAATATCATTAATAACATGTGCAAGTAAAATTTTGCTGAAGGTCATCCAACAATGTTTCCAGAAGTACATTGACGGGGAGCTGTCAGTCTCTGATCTCTGAATCCAGAGTTACAGATTGGATTTTGAAGAAGATGTAGAGTAAGGGGGTATCATTGCTGATGTAAGATGGCTCTTGGTTGAAAGCAGAGACTAATAGAAAGATGTTTATTTGTGTTTCATTGACTACGCAAAGGTATTTGACACTATGGCTCTAAACACACTGTGGATAATGTTGAAAAGAATGGAAACTCCAGAACACTTCATTGTGCTTAGGTGCAACTGATGGATGGATCAAGTTGTGAAGTTTAAATCAGGAAAGGTGTATGTAATGATATATCTTCTCACAAGCAATCAGAAAAACCAGGTTATATGAAAAAGAATGTGGCATCAAGATGGAGGAAAGTTTATTACCAACCAATTAAAAGCAGATGACACAATCTTGCTGGTTAAAAGTGAAGAAAAGCTGAAGCACATAATGGTAAAGATCAAGATTTGCCACCTTGAGTTGTATGAATTACATCTCAATGGAAGGAAAACCAAAATCCTCAAATTGGACCAGTGGGTAGGTACCATTATGATACAGAGATGAAAAGTGATGCGGTCCTGGATTTCTTCTTGCCTAAATTCACAATAAATGCCAATGGAAGAAGCAGTAAATAGATCAAAGGACTAATTGCATTAGGTAAATTTACTGCACAAAACCTCTTTAAAAGGTCGAAAAGCAAGAACATTACTTTGTGGACTAGGGTGCCTGATTCAAGCTACAGTATTTTAAATTGCCTCACATGCGTGTGGAAGTTGGACATTACACAAGGAAGACTGAAGATGAAAATATGCATTTGAATTATGGTGCTGGCCAAGAGCCCTGAAAGAACCATGGAACACCAAAGGAACAAACAGACCATCTTAGAGGAAGTACAGTCAGAATGTTGCTTACAGGCAAAGGTACGGAGACTTTATCTCACATACTTTGGACATGTTGTCAGGAGAGATCAGTCCCTGGAGAAGGACATCATGATTGGTAAAGTGGACAAGTGGACGGGCAGCTAAAAAGAGGAAGGCCTTCCAGGTGATGGATTGACAGTGGCTGCAACAATGGGTCCAAATATAAGAATAAATGTTAGGATGTTGCAGGATTGGCCAATGGTTTGTTCTTCTGTTCACAGGATCACTATGAGTCAGAATGAACCAGAAGGCACCTCACAACTACAACTACTGGTCAAGTTAAAAGACTCATTTTTTAAAATCCCTGCTTTCTTTTTCATACAGGGTTTTCTCTGCTTGATTATTGTTTGTTTTGTTTTGTTGTTTGTTTTTGGGGGGGGGGTAATCACTACCCCCTGGTGGTGGGAGTAGGACGCCCAGCCTTGCTCCTGGAGAGCGCTGCTGGATTTGAACCTCCAACCCAGTGGGCGGCAGTCCCGCACACAACTGCTACACCAGTGGGGCTCAGCCCCAATGATCTGCTTTATTATTGTTGCTGGATTGCCTATGTGTGTGTTTCTTTATATGAAATCTAAGATAGGTAAATCTATAGAGACAATAACTACATTAACAGCTTCCTAGAGGTTATGGCAGGAGATTTGGGGGAGAACTATGGAACTAGTAATACTGACCACAAGAAACAAGGAAATGTTCTCAAATTGGTTGTGGTGAAGATTGCATAACTCTTCTTAATATATTTAAACCACTGAATTGTATAATACGTAAATTATGTGTCAGTAAAACTTACAATCTTAAAAAATAAAATAACTTTATTATTTAAAAAAGGAATACAAAGGACGAATGATCAGAGTACTTGTGTTTAAATACTGGATCCATCAATACCTGCAGCATGGAAGTGAACCAAGCGCCTCACTTCACTGAGCCTCCTTGTCTCCCTCTCCCCATAGGTGAACCTAAATGAAATGAAGGCTGATCAAGGTCCTGGAAATAAATACTTTTTAAACCAAAAGGTACTATTCGAACATTCTATGACATCGCCTCACTTTCAGTAGTCACAATTTGTTATTTATATAAACCTCCACTATGGCTTAAAGTAAATAAATGAAAACCTTCAGAAAGCTTCTGAAAGATAGGATCCCCAAATAAGCTCTACTCTAAGCCTCCAGGAATCAAATTGAAAAAGAAGAAAAGAAATGCATTCAAACTTCGAAAAAGGCAGAAATCAAAGAGCAGAAATGACTGCATAATATGTGCAAGCAGTAAGAACTGTATTGTCCTTCAAGGAGGCATTTCTTTCACCATAGCAGGACGAAGATATTGTACTTTAAGAAAGGCCTTCATTTATCATAGAAATTATCCTGGGCATCACACAGACTAGCTGTGAGACTCTACGAGGGTGAAAGAAACAGGACAAATTGTGTCCAAGTGTCATGGGAGAGAGGGTCACCCTCTTCCAGTGCAGCTGAGTAGTCTACTTGGCAACGACAGAATAATCCCAACTCAAATGCCCAAGAAGCAAAGTTGGGGTCATGTCAGAAGGGAAAATTCATATCTCTGCTTTATAATAGATATTCTCTTGTATTTAAAAAGCTGTGGTGAATTATGAAAGACATTTATCAGACATTAAAAAAATTCCAATGCTGGAAAAAATTTACCATCATTTATCAGAAGCTTGAAGCTACAATGTATTTTTTACTATGTGATCTGGAAACACATGTGCAATGAGTGGGTAGTTTTTGGTTCTACACTGGATATGCACAATCCAATGAAGAACTGGATTCAGAGGAACACAGGTCAGTGAGCTTGATATCATAAGGTATCATAAAGCTAGAAACGAAAATCATTCCCCATGGTTCTGTAACCAAAGCATGACAAAGAAAACCTCTATAATATATAACCTTTGGTATCATACTGTAATGAGGACAAAAGGTCTGAAGGAGACCAAGTCAAATGTTTAATAGTTAGCATGATAAAACCATTGCATTGACCTCAAATGATGGTACCCATATGTATCAGAGTAGGACTGGGCTGCAGAGGGTTCCCAGGGGCTCTTTTTCTGAAAGCAGGTTAGCAAAGTTTTCTTCCAGAGGCACTTCCAGGGAAACTCACCTTGCTGACCCTTCAGTTAGCAGCCAGGGGCGTTAACAGTTTGCACCATCTAGGGACTCCTCCATAAACACAAGAGACCCTGTTTTCCATTCATTCCTTCAATCCACACTCACTGAGGCGTTTCACTCTTAATCACATTTCCTTCTCTTTGCCCTGATCAGTGCTTAATTGCTTCTAATTGATCTCAATGTTTACCCTTGAGTTGGTCAAGCAGTATCTAATTTAGCAATGCATCTTATATATGCCTTCTTTGAGTCTCTCAAGAGTCTTGTGGAAGCCATAGGACATGGGTGGACAAATATTTGTATTTGTCTCTTACAGATTAATAAAATGCAGTGACAATACAAAGCTAAGTCAAAGATTGGCTATCCCAAGATCTAAGAATTGAGCTGAGAGAAGAGCCAGGTTCATGACTGCCTAGTCTAGTCTTGTCTTTAAACATGGGAAAGAATTTCTTGGTGCTTAAAGCTGTGAGGCTCCCACAGTGTGCCCCTTTGGGACATCTCGTAATTTCCTCTTCGAGAGTTCCTTAAGAATAGCATAAAGGCATACCCAGCTGGAATCATTTACACAAACTGTACAGCCTAGAGGCAGGGGATGGACTTAATGACCCCAGGCTAATCAATTCCTGCTTCCTAACACAAGGAGTGATTGCAAAGTAATGATCCACCAGCCACAGACAGACATCACAGTTCTCCATTAAATGAAGTTTCTGATTCCCCATTCCATGATAAATGTATGGTTAATCCTGATTCCTGATCCATCATAAATTGCTCTTCTCTTCAGGGTCACTAAGTGACATTTGACTGTGAGTTGTGGAGGAAGTTGAGCGAGAGCGCTTCAGCTGGAGTGGCGCAATATTGTAGGCATTGTAAGTGTTCGCATTAATCTGTTGCCATCTGTCTTTATTTTGCTAACCCACTCAATCGGACACCATAAATGTTAACAGACATAAAAATGCTTTTCTTCAAAGTGAGGCACACATTTCTTCTTACTTCCCCTCCTGAATCTCAGACAGCCCTTAATTACCATGGGCAACGCCACAATGATCCCTGAGCTCCCTGAAGTGGCTCTGTATGGTCATGCCATCGAAGGCATTGTTCCAAATCCACAACTAGTTTTTGGATTCCATTTCAAGGCACCAATGCGCCTGTACATGGCAGCAGATTTCGCCCTCTCTTACCCAGTAAGATCCAGAATGTAGCCTTCAGTTTGTTCTCTTAAAATGTGGAACCGAGTTGGAGTGAAGGTTAATCTAAGCACTTTTATCCTTCCAAGCAGATTGTGATGGAGGCAGCTAAGCTCTTACCCCTGTCCTCCACGAAGCTACAGGTCATAAACTAGAACAGCCCCTGTGTTCTTCCTATTATCTATTTTATGGAAAAGTCATTCATTTGATGAGTCGAGTGAAAAGTTTCAGACAAGAGAGTAGCCTTATACTTTCTACAGAATTTGCCATCTCTCTGATCCATTGTGGGCACTCTTTGAAGTCTTTATCACCCTGAAGTCTATTTTGGCAACTTTTGAAAGGATCAAGTAATCTTAAAGTCTTATAGGAGACTTTTGCTTTTATCTGCATGGTGGTGGATGCTGTGGTGTGCTGACCAAATCTGCCCCTGCAGCTGACATCAGTCACTGAAAATATTCACCACCTACAGCTCCCCGTTGAGTCCCACTCTAGGATTTTCTCTGTTGAGTGTCACCTCACCCAGGGTCACAGCCCATCTCTCAGGAGCCACCAACATTCTGTGACTACACAATGCAAGCATATCATGCTTAGTCTCCCCACTCTAATTCAAGATAACTCTGCAAGATTACTCCAGCTTCAAAGACTACCCCATGCCCCAACTGAAGCAATTGTTGTGCCACTATCACAGCTTGACTTCTCTCTCTAGCCCTTTCCTCCTGCAAACCCCTCAAAGGCCAGGCCCTATCTTGAAATCAAGTCACTCTCACAGAGTCTGCTTCCTGAGCAGCCTGACTCAAAGAGTGACTATCTGAAAGAGAATGGGTGTATGAACCCACAATAAGAACCCGGGAGTCTGTTTTTAATTTTCCCCTCAATATGAATAATAATTTTGAACTTTGGGTTAGAGGGAGGCTTCATTTTAGAAAAACGTTTTCACAACCTGTAACAAGGGAACTAGGTTGAGGCAGGTGAAACATTACTCTCTCTCTCTCTAAGCACAATTCATTTTATAGTATGAACTACTATTATCATAAAGTGTTGGCTACCAATTCTTTATCAGTTCAAATGTAGACTTCAGGGGTGGGGGGTCAGTAAATACCTGGAGACCAATAAGCATGTTCCAGCTCCTCATCCTCACTCTCTACCTGGGTATCTTATTGGCCCTTGAGGTGAGTAGTCGGGGTTTTCCTCTCCCACTCTTCTTTGGGGATCATTTCCACTAAGAGAGTCTAGTCTTCTGTTGCTGAGAACCCGTGGATTTTGATTGTAAAGGCCAGGGGGGGAGTAAATGTGTTTGTTTGGAAAGCCCAAGATGTAGCTCCTTGTCCCCTTGCCTGCTGACTCACACCTGTATAGATCAGCCCCAGACCTGCCTCAAGTGCAGCTAGAGCTGAGCATTCTTCCTCACCTCCCCAAGTCCTCTACCTTGCACCACCCTTTCTCATGCCTCTCTACTGCTCATTCTTGGATATTGTTTTATAACACACAAAATTGTCTCCTTCACCTTCATGGATATTCTTTTAAAAAGGCAAAATGATTGAAATTGGATTTTAATTAATTACCTGCAAAACATATATTTCCGATCCTGTCCTTGTAAGAAAGGAAAAGCAATATGAGATCATGTAAACAGCCCAAAGTTTCATCACTCCCACACTCTTGTGAGTCATTGTACCAGTCTGACCTATAATTATTCTTCTGTGTAGATCTGGTTCTGTCCAGTGGGAAAACAGCAAGGCTGAAGGTCAGTTCCAGATATGGCCAACTTTGGAATCACTTATTTCGTTGCCCTTTTCTAGATAACATGAAAAAGACCCACATGAGATTGTCACCAAGATACTTATGGATCTCTTTGGCGACAATGTTATGCTACTTCAATTCTTATAAATGGTTGCTTAGTTATGAGACAGCAATTTTAACATCCATCCACAATCACAAGGTAAAGCACATAATCTGACATAAAAAGGTTGTTTAAAAAGGTAGGAGTGTAGTTATAAGAGAAAGGGCACCTAGGAGGAGCGAAGTTAATCACACAATGGCTCAATGTTTTATACTGTCCAATGGCTTTTATGAAAGAATTTCTCTCAATCATGCTATGGTACAATTGCATAGCAACAAAACACTTGAAGCAACTTTGATCTGACACTCCAAGCATAAAAACTTAAACAGAGGTGAGGAGTTGATAGAAAGCAGTGTCCTTCAAACATATTCTGCTCAAATACTACTGCAACAAAATGAATAGGGTATTCCAAGAATTAGCATGGGTGGTATGTTGGCTAGGAATGAGTTAAATAAAGGGACCCAGATTCCAGCTAGTCAGGGACTGAGTAACCAATAAGAATTTCTTTAGATGATGTAATGTTTGAATTCTGATATCCTTTTGAATAGAGCTTGTGGTTGGAGTTTCTGTAAACCAGACTAAACTGGAATTTCCTCCCACTCCAAAAGTCTCTTTCTCTGCTGCCTACACCACCTTCTTATGTAGGCTTGTTCAAATGCAGTGCATGTTCTTTCCTGATATTTATCCCAAAGCATATTTCTGTACATGTAATTTGCATTTGAATTCTTTCAATGACACTAGTCCACTGCTTTTCCCAGGTCCCTCTAATTCTTGGTAATGATGCAAGACAAAGTGCTTAATAGAAAACCCAGAAAGACATCTTCTCCTCTCAGTCCTCTTACCAATGAAACTCCTGGCTCCTTCCATTGATGTCCTTTCCACAGATCTCCAGGGCAGGGAGACGGAAAGCTGGTGAAAACGTGTGGCAGCTACAGTTGCATTAGCCTCTCTTCCATTAGCACGTTGTTGACATCAATTAAGTGGCACAGTTTCAGATGACAGAAAGTCTGGTAAACTCAGCACACCTCCTCAAGGAAACCCTGGGAAGGATCCTTCACAACTGTGGGACACTGAGCCAAAGACAGATGGCAGGCATGATGAGATCAGGGCAGCGTTTTCTGGGTTTTAAGGCACTGGTTTCCTCTAACTCTGGAGTTATCAGGGGAGGTAGATTCATGAAATGCCAGGAAACTTCATGAAGACTCTCAGAGTGTGGCAATAATTGGCACATCCTAAACTCGGATAAGAAATACATCTTCCATACCAAGTAACTTTAGATTTAAAGAAATTTTTTCCTGAAAGAATTCATTCATCCCGTACCACCCACTTTGTGAAGCAAAGCTTACACAAGCTCACTGCCATCAAGTCGACTCTGATTCACGGCAATCCCATAGGACAGGATAGAATGGCCCCACTGGGTTTCAACGAATGTAACTTCTCGGGGGAATAGAAAGCCTTGTCACTCTCCGTCCCAGCAGTTAGTGGATCTGAACTGCTGACCTCCTGACCTGACTACATATTACAGTCCAATGAGTAGCCGCTACATCTAATCACATCAGATGTGTTTCACTTGGAAATGATAAGAATTCAGTGCCCAACTACCATTGCTAAATAATTCACTCAAAGTTGCCATAGAAGAAGCCTATTCAAAAGAGGGGGAAGAGGGAATGTGCAGGACAAAATTTCAAAATATCTAGACTCTAGATTTTCTGGTTCACAGGGTGTGTGAACCATGATAACTATTGCCTAAGATAATTTTTAAACCTTAGACTTCTTAAAATAATTTTCAAACCTTAAAGTATCTCTCCTATTAACCTCTTAAACCCAACAATATTTAGCTTAACTAGTAAAAAAGGGCCTGTCTTGAGCATTATGCTCTCCTAAGGACCAGGTACAAAGGATGAAACTGACACCAAAAGCAAAGATAGGAACAGAAATGGTTGCATCACTTGAAGAATGAATTCAATGTCATCCAATTGCACATGAAGAAGCTGTTGAATTGATGTCTTTTTCTATGTATTTTCCCAAAACCAAAATTCATAAAATCTGGAAAATAAAAATAGCCCTTCATTTCCATTAAGTAAATGCTCAGGAGAGTTTCAACAAGTTCGTGGAGAATATAGAATTGAGAAATAATGCAATTTTTCAATGAGCTTCCTGGCCAATATTATGACACTGAATGAACTAGTGTCCATGGTAACTTGTTTTGAAACCAAAAGTAGAAATGATGCTATCATTAAGATCACTTGGTCTTCTAATCATTATCCATCTGTAATATAGCCTTTAAAGGAGCAAAAATCATGATTTCTTTTTTGTTTTTTTTCCCTCTTCACATTATTGCATCCCTATCCCCACGCATAGAGCATACGACATCATAAACACTTGACAAACCCACTGCTGTGGAGAACTTAAAAGCTCATCTCTTTCCCAAGAGGTAGATTGTGAGTTTGAACTACTGACCTCTGGTCAAATAAGCAGCTCATTGCTTATCCCAAGGAACCACCTGAGGTTCATAAACATCGGACAGATGCACTAAATTGAATTTTGATTTAAATCTATTATTAAATGCATCCAAAGCTAGTGTGTGATGGCAAAAAGCAGTTGAAAAATGTATGCTTCTTTGAGGGAAAGGTTCAGTTTGATTCTTTTCCATCAGTTCTGTTACCCCAGGTAGTGTGGGCAAGGTTTACTGTCTCAAATGCCTTTTGAGTCAGTCAGGTTATATTAAATGAAAGTATGCTAATGATTTTAAGTCAATAAAGTATTATGGAGTAAGATAAAGAGTGTAATGCTTCCTTAAAATTCAACTAAATATTTTGTATGCATTATACTTAAAAATTAGGGTTTAAAATTTAGCAGATTCTACACAATACGGCTGGCCATTTGAGACCTCTGAGTTTTGGAACAAGGCTTTGTTCAATCATTGTTTATCAAATAAATACAGACAAAATTATCTCCCACCCCCATCCCAGTGAATTTTGGAAAATAGCACAATATTTGTATTCCAAAAGTTATTGATCTTGTTAATTACAATTTAAACTTAATTATCAAGCTCTTCATCCTTCTACTGCTCCATCAATAATGTGGGTAGTTCAAATAATTAGCTTCCAGAGCTGCTAACTGAAAGAGTGACAGTTTGTCTCCACTCTAAAGCATGTCAAAAGAAAGGTCTGGCAATAAACCTCCAAAAAGCCAATCCTTAGAAACCTGTGGAGCACATGACCCAACACTGACTCACATAGGGCTACCTTGAGTCACAGGCAACTTGTCAGTAACGGTTAAACAAACAAAACAAGCAAACAAAAATGGTTCCCTACCTTCTGGTAGAGTCGAAGAGCCCTGGAGCCACTGCACGATCAGCCGGTCCAAATCAACAGCCACCCCATTGCAGAAAGACAGGACTTTCTACTTCCATCAAGCATTGTGGTCTTGGGGCTGAGCCCCGGTGGCATAAGTGGTTGAGTGCGGAACTGCAGCCCGCGGGCTTGGGGGTTCAAATTATAGCACCCACGACCCCCAGAGGCGGTGATGCCCACAAAAAAAAAAAGCATTGCGGTCTTGGAAACTCACAGGGGCAGTTCTCCCCTGTCCTCCGGGGTTTCTATGAGGCAGCGTTGACGGGATGACAGTGAGTTTCGAGTGTAAATAAAGGAACAGTGGAAATGGGGGAGGCCGTCAGTGAGATGGATTGCCACAGGAGCTGTGATAGTAGGTTCAAGCATAACGAGTTTGAGGATCCCGGTAGTTCTACATTGCATAGCGGGGCCTAGAGTCTGAATCCACGAACAGTGACCACAGACAAGGACAACAACCCCCTACGTTGATGAAGACCAAGCACAGGGTGCCATCGAGCCGGTTCTGAATCTCAGTGACCCTAGGTATCACAGAGTAGAAGTACATTTCAGAGGACTTTAAAGGTCACATTTCAGAAGCTGCTCATGAGGCCCTTCTCTCCGGCTCCTCTGAATAGATTGAAACCTCCAGCTTTTGGGTTAGCAGCCTAGTGCTTACCTATTTGCACAACTCAAGGGTTCCCCTGGTATTATAGTGAAGACTATATAAAATAATACCTGTAAAGATTGTTTTCCACAATGATTGCCTCCTTAGTCTTATTAACTATTGTATATTATCTAGGCTAAAAGCTCATCTACTATAAATCTAGTAAATCCTGACTCCAAGAGACAATATAGAGGATTTCTGAACATGTGAATCTGTAGGGATACAGGCCTCATCTTGCTCCCTTCAGGTGACTGGTGAGTTTGAACCACTCATCTGGCAGTCAGCAGCCCAATGTCTAACTCACAGAACCACCAGTGTTCCTTAGAAATTAATAAGGATTAGCTAGCATTATTAGGAAAGTTAGGAAAAGAATAACATTTTTGTCACTGACCTAATGATTTTTTTTTATTTGTTGACAATGATTCTCTTCATCGTCAGAACTATAAAAACATCAAGGTGGAGTTTATAATGATATGTTTAAATAGCCAATCTAATGACATTATTGACCTGCTGGAAATCCTTTAATGGCTCCCTGTGGTTTTGATAATCCCCAAACTCAACTGCGGGGTCTATTTTCACTTCTTCAGACTTGTAGTGGTCACTATAGATTCCCTATCATTCATTCTGCACTTCCCAGAAGCCCCTGAGTTCTGTTGGGGAGTCTCTGGGACTCCAGGGAAGATGACGCTACACTTGACTCCAAAGATAGCACAGGCCAAGCTTGGTGGGCGCTCCGAGTCCTCCGTGCGGAGTTTGTGCAGGCCAGGGGATGGAACATACATTCCACCCAGACCTCTTATTGGCAATATTAAAACAAGTGTCTCACTCTTCTGGATGATGTGGAAGAGAGATGTGAGGCTGGAGCTGCAGCAGGAACTCCACTACCATGGGAAACCCAAGTCAACACGCCTGGGACGTTAAAGTCAAAAATAAGCCATAGGTAAAACAAAACTCAGACCAAGTCATGAGAAGAGTCATTCTACCTCTGGATTTTTCTATTATTTAATCAGTAGATTCACTTTACTGTTGCAACCTCAAAGTCTTAACTGCTTAAAAACCTTATTTTGTTCTCCATGCAGAACAAAGTTTATTAATAGTTACCTTGGTGGGAAAGAGAAGGGAAGAAGGATTATAATGATAGAAGTAACATAATGGTGCAGGGTAAGATTATGAGCCAATTTTAGTAATCCCTATCAATAAGTTATATACCTGTATAAAATTGAATTGACAAGTGTGATAGATATATTTAAAACAGAAGCAGCAACTCTAGCTGATAAAGTTGCTTATATGAAAATAAACTCCTCCTGGCATTTGGTTCCTTAGTTTATAGGTTTAGTGTCGTGGTTTCAGGGAGCATACAGCCAGTCTGCCTAGTAACATGTTTACTACTTCTAGTCTACCTCCTAGTTCATGGTATAAAGCCTGGTGTCTTAAAAGGTTGCAAGGGGCCCATCCAAGGTACAACAGCTGTTCTCTAGTCACCTAAATCAGCAAAGAAAAGAAAGTCAGGAATAGGAGAAATAGAAATATGTCCATGAACACTGTCTTTTTTAAAAAATTTTATTGGGGGCTCTTACAGCTACTACAATATTCAGTACATCATTTGTATCAAGCACATTTGCACACATGTTCCCACATACATTTCCAAACATTTTCCACTTGAGCCCTTGGTACAAGCTCCTCTTTAAACAAAAACTCTCCTTTCCACTCCCCCCCCCTTTTTAAAAATAAATCATTTTATTGGGGGCCCATACAACTCCCATCACAATCCCTAACAACATCAGTTGTATGCAGGCCACTTTTACACACCCATTGCCATCATCACTCTCAAAACATTTTCCCTCCCTCCAGGCCCCCATTAGCAGCTCCTTATATTACCCTTCCTCCCCCCCTTCCCCTTGAACTCTTAGTAATTTACAAATTATTTTTTCATCCTGTACACTGTACAATGTGTCCCAATACTCACTTCCCTGTTGTCCGTGCCGCAGAGAGGAGGCTACGTGTAGATCCCTGAAGTTGTTTCTCCTTTCTGTTCCTCTATCCCTCCACCCTCCTGGTATTACCACTCCTATCACTAGTCTTGATGGATCATCTATCCTAAGTTTTCCATATTTCCAACTTCACTGTACATCTCCTGGTCTAGCTGGATTTATGTGGTATAATTGGGGTCATGATAGTGGGTGGGAGGCAGCATGGGAACTAGAGGAAGGTTGCATATTTCATAGCTCCTACCCTGTATCTTAACTGGCTCATCTCCTCCTTGCAACCCCTCTACAAAAGGATGTCACTTCACCTATTGATGGGCTTTGGGTCCCCAATCTGTACTCCCCCTCATTAATAATAATATAATTTTAGCTCATTGATGCCTGATACTGTATCCCTTCACCACCTCATGATCACACAGGCTGGTGTGCTTCTTCCGTGTGGGCTTTATTGCTTTTGAGCTGAATGACTGCTTGTTTACTCAAGCCTTTAAGTCCCCAGACGCTATATCTTTTGGCAGCCGGGCACCATCAGCTTTCTTCACCACATTTGCTTATGCACACATTTGTCCTCAGCGATCATATCAGGAAAGTGAGCATGCAATGTTGTGCTTTTTAGTTCTTGAAGCCTGATATCTCATCCCTTTGACACCTCATGATTCCACAAACTAGTGTGCTTCTTCCATGTGGGTTTTGTTGCTTCTGAGCTAGATGGCTGCTTGTTTACTTTCAAGCCTTTAAGTCCCCAGACACTCCATCTTTTGATAGCCGGGCACCATCAACTTTCTTCACCACCTTTGCTTATGCACACATTTGTCTTCAGTGAACATGTCCGAAAGGTGAGCATCTTAGAATGCCAATTTAATTGAACAAAGTGTTCTTGAACCGAGGAGATAATTGAGTGGAGGTCCAATGCCCATCTGTTGTCCTACTACTAACCTTATAAGTATACACATTAATCTCTTTCCTCACCCTCACTTATAAATATATGCCCCTATGTACATACCTGTATTTGAACCTCTATAAATGTTCATTATCCCCCAGTTCCTTCCTCTATTTCCATTTGCTTCCCTCTTGTCCCACTATCATGCTCACTCTCCACTTGGGTTTCAGTATTTTTTCTCTATTACATTAGTCTTAATCAATCCCTATTGGCCTTCTCTCACCCACCTTTTCCCTGCATTTATATCAATTGTTGTTCCCTTTTACTTGGGCTGGTCAACATCACCACCTTTCCCCCTCCTCCCTCTCTTCAATGTCCCCTACTCTGGAGACATCAGTCCTGTCATTATCACCTCCAACCTCTTTGTCCAGTCTATCTTGTCTAGATAGACCTGTAGAGGTAGCAATAAGTACAAGAAAGGTCTCCTAAAATGGAGCAACTTAAGCAAATGAAACAATGATGACAACAGCAAGAAACCCCCTCAATGTACTATAAAATATGTAACAGAATAATAAAAATAATAGCAATATAAGAAACCTGTATAAGGTTCAAGGTCTGTAGTTGACCTCTTAGAGTGACCCCTGGTTCATTCAGATGGGATGCCAATACCCTGGCCCCAAAGTGTATCCTTGGCACTCCATCTGTGACTCTACACTCTGTTGCACACTCTTAGTGCTTTGTATTGATGTGGTTGTGTCTGACAGAGTATAATCTTGACCCCGCTTCTTCTTCCTGGCCCCAATAGGCCTTGGGTCTGCGAGGGCAGCCATATTTCATAATGGGGCTGGCCGTGTAGTCCCCTTTGTGCAGTAGCTATTCTGAGTGGAATTATTGTCCTGAAGGTTCGGTGGGCCAGGATGGATGTTATTCTCTCTTCCTCCCCTTTCATTTGTTCTCATGTGCTCTAGTCCAGCTTACCTCACTCCCCAAGCTTCAGCTTCAGTCAATTTGCCTTGACCTCCAAGGCAAATTCCTCTGGTAGAGAGATGGCTACCCCAATAGTAGGGGTTGGGGTTGTGTTCCCAGGTCCCTCCACTGGTTCTCCACTCCATGCCATCATGCTGCATTCACATGCTGGGTCTCCAAGTTTAAGTTTGGTCCCTCTTTCCCTGTGGAGATATAAACAATACGCTCCTCTTTGATGGTTTAGTGCCCCCTTCCCTTTCTACACATCGCCATCTACCTCCCTTCGCCCCTTGATGGCTACCATATGTAGCCTTAGATTTGATCTGGCCCCTGCCATATTACCTGGGCCTTCGCCCAGGATTTTCTCTATAGAGTAGTTTCTCTCGATGCACCTTTCCAATTTTAAAATTATTAATATGCTTACCTCAGTGGATTCATATTGTACATGTCCTTTTGTGCTTGGCTAACTTCACTTAGCATAATTTCCTCCAGTTCTTCCCATGCAGTGACGTGCTTCATACGTTCATCACTGCTTTTTAGCGATGCATAGTACTCCATTGTATGTATGTACCACAGCTTTTTAATCCATTCATCAGTTGATGGAAATATGGCCTGCTTCCAACTCCTTGCAATTGTCAACTATGTTGCGATGAACGTTGGAACACAGATCTCTGGTCGTGGATTGTTGCTTGTCTCTTCTGGGTATATGCCCAGCAGGGGAATTGCTGGGTCGTATGATAGTTCAATTTCCATCTGTTTTAGATATCTCCAGATTGATCTCCATAGTGGCTGTACATACCTACAGGTCCACCAGCAGTGGATAAGTGATCCTATCTCCCCACAGCCTCTCCAGCATTTGTTACTTTCTGACTTTTTGAATTGGGCTATCCTTGAGGGTGTTAGGTGGCATCTCGTTGTTTTGATTTGCATTTCTCTTATGGCTAACGATTGGGAGCATTTCCATATATATATATATATATATATATATATATATATATATATTTTTGGTAGGTAGGATGGTTGGCTGTTTGTTGGTTGGCTGTTGCTGATTTCTGCCTCTGAAACTTCTGTTTAATTCCTTTGCCCATCTCCTCAGTGGGCAGTTAGTTTTGCTCTTTTTGGAAGCTATCAGGGTATTGTAGATTTTAGTAATAAGGCCTTTATCTGATTTGTCATTGCCAAAGATGTTTTCCCAGTCTGTCTGCTCTCTTATTACTCTCTTGGTGAATTCTTTCTATGTGCACAGGTGTTTTATCTTTAGTATATCCCATTTGTCTATTTGTCCACGAGCATGGGATATTTTTCCATTTCTTGAAGTCATTCTTGGTTTCTTGTAATAGTGTTCTGTAATTTTCCTCATATAGATCTTTTGTTCTTTTTGTCAGGTATATCCCTAGATATTTCAATTTATGCTTGGCTATTGTGAAGGGTACCTCTTTTTTTAATCTCCTCTTCTGTGGTCTTATCTGATGTGTACAG
>PVJH01037150.1:0-18185 GCA_004026705.1 Nesogale talazaci | reverse complement strand
AACATGCGCTCTCCAGCCTACAGTTTGACCAAGTACTTCAAGTCTCAAGAGAGGTGGGAACACAAGGAAACCCAGGATGCCAGCCCTGGAATCACACAGCTTCTAGGGAGGATGCCCACCCTAAGTTTTTGGGAGCAGGGGAATTGAATTAAAGTCAGTTTCACAATTCTCTTCCATGGCAACTTGATCATTGAGAAATGTGCCTGCCACACATTGATCACGTGCAGTGTTCTCCCAGACACAGCTATGGCTGCCGTCTTCTGAAGATTCCGCCAAACCCTTTGGCAGCTGCTGCTTCTAGTGTCACTCTAAGTTCACCACTAGTGATCATTCCATTATTTTTACTTATGTTTCCACCTATACTGAATATACGTTACTCAGTATAAAATACACAAGTTATCAAAGTTAACCCTTGTGAGTGCTCTAGCCTTTTTTCCTGGTGGAGGGTGGGAAGGAAGAGATGATTTCTGTATGACATGAATGTATTTTAAAAATGGAAGAATGATGATTGTGAGGTGTTGGTGGGATCAGGTATCAAATCAAATACCCAGAACAAAAAGTCATATGGATGTGAATGAGGGGGGAGGTGGAATGAAGATCCAAATCCCATCTATAGACAATCGGACATCCCCTTACAGGAGAGTCACAAGGAAGAAACAAGGACTCAGAATGCAGTATAGCACCAATGAAATATACAACTTCCCACTAGTTCTTTAATGCTTCCTCTCCTCATACCACCACCCCCACCACACACACACAATCATGACCCCAGTTCTACCTTATAAATCTAACTAGACCAAAACATGTACACTGATACAGATAAGAGTTGGAAGAACAAAGAATTCAGGGCAGAAGACCCCCTCAGGGGCAATAATGAGAATAGCCATGCCAAGAGGGTAAGGGGAAGATGGGATAGAAAGGGAGAAGTGATCACAGGATCTACATATAACGCCCCCCCCCCCAGGAAGATGAACAACAGAAAAGTGGGTAGAAAGAGACAGCAGTAAATGTAAGACATGGGGAAAAATTATAAATTATCAGGGTTCATGAGGATGGAAGCGTGGGGGAAGATGGAAAATGAACTGATACCAAGGGCTCAAGGAGGAAAAAAAGTTTTGAAAATGATGGGAACATATGTATAAATGTGTTTGACACAATGGACGGAAATACAGATTGTGATTAAAAAAAAAGCCTTAAGAACCCCCAGTAAAGCAAATTTTTAATGAGATAATACATATGCATGTGCACAGGTGTGCATATGAATGTGGTGAAAAGGACACATTTCATCTGTGTAAGCTCCTGCTGAGTTTTCACTTCATGACTCTTGATCATAGACCTTATTTAGGTTCAGATTCCAACCCTGCCCTTTGTCAGCTGTCTGAGTTTGAGGACATGGTGGACCCTCTAAATATAGTGCCTTCTTCATTTCAAAAATCTATAGAGAGAGCAAACCACTCACTTGCTACTTCTAAAAATGTAATGGTGTAACCCTTTCAAAGCACTTCCACCACATATTACATAATAAGGATAATAACTTCCACTCAATTTGCTTAGTGCAATAGATCGGTTTATTGTGCCAACCTGGCCAATAGGAGCATATCGGATTAATAAGGTCCCAGTTTGAATGGAGAGCAGAGACAAGTGACTTGGCAAGCCCTCCCTTCCCCACTCTCTCTCACTCTCTGGTGATCTGACCAGTGTGTGGCTGCTTTAGCTAATTCTCCGCCTCAACCTGTGAGCTATGCTACCTGTGGGACAGTCAACCCGTGGATCATGTCACTAGAACTTGCGGTTCATTTGAGACCTGCTTTTCCATGCTGCTGGTGTATACATCACTTGAGCTTGGGACTGTTGAATTCTGTCATCTGGCTGACTGTTGGCAACCTGCCCTGCTCTTTGCTGTCTGTGGCAGGATTGCCTGCATTGCTTTACAGAAGACTTAGCTGCTTCCTTGACCTTGGACTGAGCAGCCTTCCAGAGCTGAAGGACTTCCAGCATATTAACTGTTTCATGGAAGTGAGTTGTACACAATCCTCTTCCTCCTGTGTGGACTATGTAGCTGCTCTATTCCTTTGTGCTGATTATATAGCTTGCTAGTTAGCTATATAAACATAAGTGTCCTGGTTTTCTTTCTCTAAAGAACTCTGTAAAACACAACTAGAAAATTTCTTTTTACTTAAAATTTAAAATTTTGTGGTTTGAGAATATACATAGCCAAACATATACTAGTGTAATTGTTTCTGTGTGCACACTTTAGTGACAGTGATTGCATGCTTTGAGTTGTGTGCCATTCTTACACGGTTCTGAATTGTCCCTCCACTTGTTCACACGAATGGACTTCCCACCAAGACTTCCATGGAAGCTTGTATCCTATGTGGATAGTTCTTGAAAGAGCATAATGTTGCTCTGATCCCATGAAGTTTGTAAAACAGTAGGATGCTCAAGTCTACTTTACTAATTAAGTTATACTACTGTTGGGTTTTTAAATGACCACTGGAAATATTTATGGTTTGAGCTTGAAAGATTGCCTCCATGCAATAGTTTTAGGGGTTTAATAAAGTCACTTATGCTATGCACCAGGTGCTGTGCTAGGACTCATGAGAGGAATAAACAACATATGCAATGTCTTTATTCTAGTAAAATACATTCTGAACCCGCATTCTAGTGGAGGGAAAGAGACAAACAAATAAATAAGTCATGTCACATGGTGACAGTGCTAGGTGTGGGGTGAGAGTGTGAACAGAGCAGTGGAGATAGAAAGGTGTGGTGGTTTTGTACTGAATCAACTTGGATAGGCTGGAACTACGTACCCCAGAATTCATATACTTTCTGTGATTAACTCAATTCCAAAACACTATAAATACGCTTTAAATTTCCATTATAGAATGGCCTTTCCCCAAAATGATATAGATGCCATACATTTTTTTAACAAACAGTCCTTATAAAGATGGAAGAACAAGAAAAAAGCTCCCTCCTCCCAAAAGCAAAAGAAACCAAACACTTCAAAGGGGGAGAATCAGCCCTAACTAAGCCCACCACCATCCAGTCAATCCTGACTCATACTGTCCCTGTACAGGGTTTCCAAGCTTTATGGGAGCAGACATACTCATCTTTGTTGGGCGGAGTGGCTGGTGGGTTTGAACCATGGACCTTGCAGGTCAGTGCTTCCTAACAGTGTCACCAGGGATCCTCTCTCAAAGGGGGCAGCTGCTATCAAAGGATCCCTGGTGGCACAGTGGGTGATAGGTCCGCCATGGGGTGTCTATCAATTGGAATCAGCTAGATGGCAGTAAGGTTGGGAGCTGTTATCAAGAAGTGGCAGAAGTGTTGACTATCAATCATGAAGGTGGGACAAGGGTGAAAGGGACTGCACCGTTCTTTGAGCTCCATATGGAACTGGCAGTCCCTGGGGAGTTTGTCATAACATGATGGCTTGCATGTGACCATGATGCTGGAAGCCCTATCAGTGCTGTTTCAAGGACGAGCAGAGCACCCAATGAGAACAGGTCTCAGCAGGACTTCCATGGTATGAACGGGTTATAATGAAGGAACAGGCTGTCGGCTTCTGAGGAACTGGCCTGCGGAAACCTCGGGGCCACCAGTAAAACATGGTCGGACACAGAAGACCTCCTGAATGGCACTGGAACACTGTCAGAGAGAGAGCCAGAGATGAGCCCCCAGGTTGGAAGGTTCACGAATACAGCTGAAGAAGAGCTGCCTTCTCACGATAGAGTTGACCACATGTGGATGGAGTAAAACTTTCAGGACCTTCGTTTGTCGGTGGAACAAATAAAACTCCACATAGGGAGAAACAGCTGCAAAAAAAATCAATGACTTCTTGGAATATAGGAAGTACGGATCGAGGAAAATTGGAAGCCATCGAAAGTGAAATGGACCACATAGAGATTGATATTCTAGGCATTAGTGAGCTGAAATGGACTGGTATGTGGCTATTTTGAATCAGACAATTCTATGGCTCACTGTGGCAGTCATGTAACCTTGTGTCAATTTCAGGATTGGGAGTGTAGGGGTGGAGTCTAGTCTTTCAATGTGGAGGTAGTCTATGAGACCACTGTGGGGGCAATGGCTCTCTCCTGAAAATTCTGATAAGTCTGTCTGTATTTCCCCGTTGGAGGTGAGAGACTTATGACTCAGTCGCTTGGACACTCTCTACTGACAAGCCACAAGGCTGACTCCCTGTGGGACATCCTGGAGGAGAAGACACATGGGCTTACCCTGATGGAACCAGACCTCTGAAGCCAGAAAAGCCACTCAGAGATGCCTGAGATGCTTGAGAAGCCCCAGAGAGGCCCCTGTCAGCATTGAGATGTTTCTAGCACCACTGGATACACAAGACTGCACCTGTGATGGTCCTGGCGCCATTGCATGTGCTTCGTGGGTCTGAAGAGGACTTATGAACTGGTGTTGGACATGTGGGCTAATATCGGACTTGCAGCCTTGGACTGGACTGAGTTGGGATGTGTATGGATGTGTGCATGCACTTTCTAAACCCCGGGTTTTCTTTTCTTTTTCTCCCAATGATTTTTTGGGGGACTCTTACAGCTTTTATAACATTCCATACATCACTTATATCAAGCATCTTTGTACATGGGTTTTCATCTTCCTTTCCAAGTATTTTCCACTTGATCCCTTGGTAGAAGCTCCTCTTTCCCCCTCCCCTCTTTTTTAATGAATCATTTTATTGGGGGCTCATACAACTCCCCTCATGATCCATCCATACATCCATTGTATGCAGGCCACATTTGCACGCTTATTGCCATCATCACTCTCAAAACATCCTCCTTCCACTGAGGCCCCCAGTACCAGCTCCCCATAGTCCTCTCCCTCCTCGTTCCCCTCCCATGAACCCTTCATAATTTACAAATTGCTATCACTTTTTCCTATCATACACTGTTTCCTTCACTCATTTCCTTGTTTCCCATAGCCCAGGGAGGAGGCTTTTTGTAGATCCCTGAAATTGGCTCCCAAGATGTTTTCTTAATGTACAGTTGCTCTTGCATATAAGCCTCTCCCTTATATACACACGCATGTTTATGAATTTGTTTCTCTAGTCTACCAGGACTAACACATGTACCGTGTGGGAAATGATACAATCAAGAGGGATGGTGTTGCATTCGCTGCCAAAAAGGACATTTCAAGATCTACCTTGACGTACAATGCCTTCTGTAAACAGGATGATATTTCTCTGAATACCAGGAGATCTGATGATTACATTTGTAACTCCAAGTTACACACCACCCCCTACAGCTAGTGATGAAGCAGCAGAAGAATTCTACCAACCTCTTCCACCTGACCTTGATCAAACATACGCTCAAGATGCATTGATAATTCTTGGTGACTGGTATGCCAAAGGAGGAGGAATCGCAGCTGGAAAATATGACTCTGGCGAGAAATGCAACTGATGATCGCAGGATAGAATTCTGCAAGACCAGTGACTTCATCAAAAATTACCTTCTTTCAACAACATGAACTGTCCACAGGGACTGCTCCAGATGGAATCCACAGATATCAAAATGACTCCATCTGTGGGATGAGGCAGTGGTGAGGTTCAAGATCAGCAGCTAAAGCAAGGTCAGGGGCTGAGTGTGGGACAGACCCTCAGTAGTTCACGGTCAGCTCAGCTCCAGGGGAAGGTGAAGAAAACGAAAATAAATCTACAAGAGCCCAAAGAATCTCCTGAATGTCTCCCACCTGCATTTCAAGTATGGATTTGACTCAGTGAACACTCATGACCGAAGGCCGGATGCGCTGTGGAAATACGTCAGAACACAGCACGCGAAGGAAGCAAAGTGCTATTTAAGAGAGAGGAAAGGGGCTGAGCCCCGGGGGCATCGTGGTTGTGCGCGGGACCGCGGCCCACTGGGACGGAGGTTCGATTCCAGCTCCACGGAGCAAAGGCTGGGCCTCCTACTCCCACTGCCTGAGGGCAGTGATGCCCCCCCAAAAAAAAATAAGAGAGAGGAAAGATCAGGGTGGATGTCAGAAGAGACTCTGAAACTGGCTCTTGATCAGAGTAGCTGAAGCGAGGTGCGGAAATGAAGAAAGTCAAAGAGCTGAATGGAAAGTTTCAAAGGACAGCTCGAGAAGATGAAATAAGCTATTAGAATGAGATGCTCAAAGATCTGGAGTTAGAAAACCAAAAAGGGAAGGGCACATGCCCCATGTCTTAAGCTGAAAGAATCCTCCTTTGCCACGCAGCATTCCCACCAATGTCCCTCCAGCACGCCACCCCTCACCTGGGTGGAGGCTTGTGTGTGACCAGGATGCTGAACAGACGTCTGGGCAGCTCCCATGCTAAGACGAACTGACAAAAGGCCTGATGATCTACTTTGGGAACAAAATGAGCAACTGAAAATCCTGCAGATCGCAACAATCTGGTCCCCTGGTGTGTCTGTGGCCATGAGTCAGAAAGGTGGTTCCAAAGCAACTAACGGCCACAGGGAAAAAAACCAACACAGATCTGGAAAAATATACAGCCTCAAAATTGGCACGAAAAAAAATAAAAGCTTGACTATACCAGCACAATATCAAAGCGTGAGTGGGGAAAGAATCCCAAGGGCCCAGAAAAACTTCAAGGTACCCACAGCAGTCCGGTGAAATTGACTCAGAGTGACCCGTCGAGCAGAGTAGAAATATCTCAGAGCGTTCCCAAGGCACTGTAATTTTCTGTTTTATTGGTTAGGATTATATATATGTGTGTGTATATATATGTTGGGATTACATATATACACACACATATATAAAATATAATTCCTAATTTGAATCACATCATGTAGAATGTACAATTGCTACCACAATCAGTTTCTAAACTTTCATTTTCTACATGGACTTCTTGACGTGTCTCCCTTTTACTCCACCATCACCACTTACCCTCGCCCCTGAACCCTTTATGCTACTCGCTGTCCTGGTTCATCGATCCTGGGTTTCACATACAAAAAAAAAAAAAACAGAAAAGCATATGACACAGCTTCAGGAGGGTGACTTCCATGGACAAAACCCCTCTGAGGGACATTCTTGTGTACATAAACAAAAACCAAGAGAACAATACACACTGAAAATACAGAGAATGTTGAAAAGCAGATCAGGTCCAGTCTGCGTTCCAGGCGGGGATCTGCTGGCAAAGTTTTAATTGTTTGGGTCAAATTTATGCCTTTGGTCTTCTATACTCCTCTTTCCCAAGCATTCTGTGTCGTGACCCCTTCCCTCCATCTTAGAGCGTTCTTGGGGGGCTTATTTCCTCAGTCGTTCCACAAATGAATCTCGGGCTCCCACTGTCACCCATTATGGAAGCCAACGGCTGCATCTTGCTCCACCCCAAAGGCTAGTGCATTCCCACTGGGACACTTTTGGTTCTCAGCTGGGCGCTTTAACCACCGTGCCACTGGGGCCCCGTATTCAAAATCGAGATATCCCTTGATTGGTACAAGTTAATCTAGGAATTAGAAAGTGGAATTTCTATGGCCACTCAGCTCTGGTGAGTGGTCCCCCACGGGGGGTGTGGGGGGTTGCCGCAGGCTCTGGCTGGCATCTTCCCACCAGAAGCAGGAGATCTGGGGTGGGGGGGGGCGTGTCACGGTGGAGCAGGATACAGTAAAAGCACAGAATCCATCCTGGGTCCCCAGGTTCAGCGTGGGGTGTCCATGGGCCCCAAGGCTCTGGCTGGGCTGGGAGCAGCCATGGGGACTGCCACGGTTCTGCTGTATTTCTGTGGAGGGAGGAGAAGGCATTCAGAACCGGACGCTGCGCCCTTTTGCCGACTCTGCTCCCGCCTGGACCGAACTTTTCTACTCCTCCCGCTCCTGTTTTCCTAGCCCCTTTATCTTCTCTCCCCCCTCGGGTCCCCATTGCACCAGATTCTGCCACCCTGTTCTCTCTGCCCACCCCTCTTCCACCCAGGGCCTCAGACTCACTGACATCCAGTCCATTCTGGCTCAAAGGGAGCCAGCAGGACAGAATAGAACAGTCCCTGTGGGTTTCTGCAACACTTAACGCTTTCCCGGGAGAAGAAAGTCTTATCTTCCTCCTGTGAAGTGACTGGTGGTTTCGAACTGCGGACTTCACGGCCAGCAGCCCAAGGCCTTAGGCTTTGGCTTCATCAAAGCCTAAGATCATGCAAAGTCCCAGGGTAGGAACTCTGGATTCTGTGCCGCCTGCTCCACGTGCAACCATTCTAGGAGGAGAGGGTTGTGGACACTGGCCCGTGCTGGGGAACACCAGTGGCCCTGAGTGTGTTGCTATGGCTGGATGGGTCGTGGAAGGTGCCGAAGACCACCTGGACTAGGGACGGGAGTTGAAAGGTGATGGAAAATGTGCCTGTCAGAACTCCGTGGGGGAAATGGACTTGCAAGTTATCATCTCTAGTACGCTGCTAGACATTTTCTTTCAGCCATCCTTCCCTCCCAGGAGAGACACTGCCCTCTCCTCTGTGGCCTTCACGCCCAGCCCCAGCCCTTGGCCCGCTCACCAGGACTGTACAGCTCAGGAACATGAGGAAGATGATCAGCAGCAGAGCCTTGCTTATGAAGAATCCACACAACTGAATCATCAGGAAGTTGCTGGCAGGCGGATTAGGGGGGAGAATTTTGGCTTCATTTCAGAGCGGGGTGAAGGGAAGGAGCACCCCCTCCTGCAGTCCCTGAGCCCAGCCTGGAGCTGGAGCCTGTGGGGTAGCCCTCCCCGCAGGACTCACTGAGAAGGGGCAGTCTTCAAGCAGTTAGGCATACAAGTCTCATGCGTGGTGGCCTCAGAAGCCACACAAAGCAGGGCTGCTCCATGAAGGAGTTCTCTTAGCTGCAATCTTTTGTGAAAAGGATCCTTGGTGGTGTGCTGGGTTAAGAGCTGGGTCTGGGACCTTGAGGCCAGGCTGATGGTTGAAACCCAGCAGCCATTCTGAGGAGCAGAAATGAGACTGTAAAGCTGGACTGCCACAGAAGCCCTCTGACCCAGCTGTGGTCTGGGCCACTATGAGTTGGAATTGACTTGGTGGGAGTGGCTTCATCTTGGTGGGAGGAGAGCCCCAGGACTTTTTCACTGGGTTCCCCCATGGTGCCACCAGGTGGCCTCAGATCATCTCCCCTCTTTGAGGTGACTCATCGAGTTTAAACCATTGGGACCACCCTGAGACCCCTGAGTTGTCATTTCTCCAGTGTAACACTGTCTGGGGGGCTACAGCCCTGAGTTCTGACTAATGGGAACAGAACAGCACTGGGCCAGGGGGAGAACCAGCCTCCTCGGAGGGCCAGGGGAGACTCCCAGGCAAACCTGGGTGGTGGCAGGTGGGGGTGTGCTTTGAGGTGCCTGTGCACAGTTGCTGCCTCCCAGGAGAAGTGCTGGTCCAGAAGTGTTAGCACAGGAGGCTTGGGTTGTTCTAGTTGGACTCTGAAACTTCTGAGTGGTTTTGGGCAGACCGCTTAGCCGTTCTGGGTCTTATTGCCGTCAGGGTGGAATGAGCCCCCTGTCTATCCAGATACTCTGACTCTATGGCTCCAATATAATGTTCTCCTTGACCTTGACCTTGCCCAGCTCAGTCCAGGTATAAACTGGATCCTGGGAGCTCCCTCTCAAGCCCCTAAAGTTCACCTCCCCTGCTCTTGCCCCCCTGCTCTCCCAATTTCCTGATTTTCTGATGAGCTCTTGAACTTACCTGGACTCTTTGCTGGAAGCTGCACAGAGGATCTTCTCTGAAAAACAAGTGGGGCGGATGACAACACAGGGGGTAGCAATAGCCCAGGTCACCCAAAGGCAGAGTTGGGTCAGCACCTGAGTCCTGAGGGGAAGAAGGGGTGGGGCCAGAGCCCGCTTCTCGGACCCCTCAGGTCAGGTTGACCAAGGACCAAGGACCCCTCACACCTAGTATGGGCGGGGCTCACTGGGACCTGAAGGAGGGAAAGTATGTCTCTAAAGATGGTGGGAAGGGGGAGGCAGAGACTGAGCCCAAATAGAGACACTGAGTCACCCCAAGGGCAGGAAAGGTTCAGAACAGGGGTGCCACCAGTCACTAACTTCAGGACTCAGACCCTCACCCCTCCAGTACTGATCTCTGAGCCAGGGGCTCTGAGTTCCGGGGTCTGCAGATAGCAGAGTGAAGGGAAGGTGTGTCCTGAGATTAGACACCCAGCGGGCCTTGTGCGTAGCTTCTGTTGGGACAGGACATGCAAAGACGTGGGTGGGAGCCCAAGTCCAGGGACAGGGGACACAGCAAAGCCACGAGCAAGAATCTGGTGGGATCTGGGGGGAAGGAGGTATGGAGAGGGCGTTGGTGACATTCCCACTGAGAGTCCACGTAGGTCCCGTCCTCCACAATCAGCTCACCTGAAACCACCAGAGAGACTTCTTTGATCGGAGAGATGGTGCCACTGACACTGGCACACCAGTAGAAGCCTGTGTCCCAGTCTTCCAGCTTGGCCATGGTGACATTAAAGAACCCAGAGAGCGGGTCATCCCAGATCATGTATCTAGTGTCCTGGACCCACATTCTGGACTCAGAAGTGCTAACTAACTTGGAACACTCACCAGGCTTCCATTTACACCAGGTTTTAACTACACCGGCCAGTTCCGTGGAGGAGTACGGGCACGTCACCGACAGGGTCTCCCCAACTACACCTTTAATTATCTCTTTCTTCACACTCTGCACCCAGGAACCTGGAGAACAAGTCCTCAGGTCAGGTTGAGGAATGGGGCCACCCACCCAGAGTCTGACCCCAGATGCCTCTCTGGCCCCAATGCCACTTGGTGCCCTGCCTCACCCTGCTGGATTTCTTCCTGTCCTTCCCTTGCCTATTTCTCCAGCAGGTGCCCACCTCACCTGAGACCAGGAGCAGCAGGAGCAGCAGCAGACATGAGCCCATATCGCCTTCTTCTGTGTGGGAATGTGTGGACTGGGAGCGACAATGCGGTTCCGTGGCCGAGAGACCGTGGAGTCGGGCCTGCTTCTGCCCAGGCACCCCAGCCCTTCAAAGTGCAAGATTGAGAAATAGAAAGACCTTGATTGGGTAAGTGTATAACCTGCAGGAAGGGCTCTGTGGCCAGAGGCCAGGGTGAGGGCCCTTCTGGGGAGACTTGCTGGAGGGGGTCTCTGTCCAATGGGGGATTCTGCCCTGCCCCAGCCTAGGGAAGTCAGGGCCTTCTTTCTGCTCACTGGCTCCCTCTGCCCAACACTGAGGTCTGCCAGACCCCACCCTCCAGCAGGTACTCACCCGCATGGGGAAGGCTCTACAGGACCAAGGCGGAAATGATGATGAAATCAGAGGCTGTCCAACTGCTTACACTTCATCCTTGCAGAACCCTGGCTTTGTCCACTTCCCCTGAGAGGACAGGTTGAAGTACATGGGGCTTAAGGGAGTGTCTGAGGCATGACTGGTCCCTCCAACCCCTGCGGGGTCCCCAGGGAAAACAGAGCCTTGGAGTATGTCTGGTTGAAGTGCCCATCTCAGTCACCAGCTGTGTTAGTCTGGGTTGACTAGTGAAACAAATTCATAAACGCTCATACAGGTGAAAAGCAAGCTTTATAGACAAAAGCAATTGTATATTCAGAAAACATCTCAGCCCAGTCAGACCAAACCCATAAGGTTGATATTAGTCCATGTCTAATACCAGTCTATAATTCCTCTTCAGACTTACACAACACTTGCACTTCCTGAATGCAGGAAGACCACAGGCCAATGAGTGGAAAGTATTGTGGATCCAGTGGCGATGGAAGCATCTCAGCACTGGCGTGGGTCTCCAGGTGACTCCTCCAGTTCCAGGGCTCATGCTACCATCAGCAAATCACCATGTGGCTTGTCAGTGGGACAAAGCATAGAGTCAAAGCAGAGTGTCTGTGAGCTACATAGTGCTTTCGCTCCTCCAGATGAGGTCATCAAGCTGTGACTTGATTAACAGGTAGATTAGACCCCTTCTCGAGTTGAACAGGAGATGATGCAACTACCACACCAGCTTTCACTGCCCCATCCCGAGAATAAATCCCAGGGTCATTCAAATACATGTAACCAAGAGGAGCCAGAGAATGCTGATGTCCCACTGATCGGCCCAACCAATGTCCTCTCGCCTGCACCACGATACATACTGCCCCAAGAAGTATGAGAAACACACAGTCACCAAATTACCACGCTGTGTGTGGTATTCTGGTTGATATTCTCTTCCAGGAGCAAGGTTTATGGGCAGCACGCAAGAATTCTTGTGGCGGTCATGTGCTTATGTTAATTTCTTGATTGATATGTAGGGGCGGTGTCTAGCCTGTTCATCTGGAGATAGCCACTGAGTAGCCAATGAGGCCTCTGTGTGGGCATAGCTTTCTCCTGATACGTCTG
This sequence comes from Nesogale talazaci, assembly GCA_004026705.1. Classification (NCBI taxonomy): domain Eukaryota; kingdom Metazoa; phylum Chordata; class Mammalia; order Afrosoricida; family Tenrecidae; genus Nesogale; species Nesogale talazaci. Next base: position 5,856 of record PVJH01037150.1, on the reverse strand, counting down.
GGAAATCTCACGATATTTCCCTCGTGAAGATAAGAAGCTATTTTCCCCAGTTGTTGGGAGTTAGTCTCAGAGACGATGAATCATGGACAAGATGGCAGCATCCGAGAAGCTGGAGGAGCCGGCAGAGACACCACATGGCTTTACCTTGATGGAGCCAGACCTCTGAAGCTGGGGCAGCCACATGGAGGCCTCTGCCAGCAATGAGTTGCTTCTGCTACCATGGGATGCTGTTGATGGACCCTGAGCCCTGGAAACGAGGAGCCATGTGGAGACCCTTTCCAGCACCGGGATTCTGCACCACTGACCTGTGACTTCATGAGTCAGAAGGAGGCTTTATAGACGGATTTTGGGCATATGGGTTAATATCAGACTTATGACTTTGAACTGGACCAGGCTGGGATGTTTTCTCAATGTTCGATTCCTCTTGTATATAAACCTTTCCCTTATATCCATATGTTTGTCTATGAAATTTGTTCCTCTAGTCTACCGGGACTCACACAATTCTATACAAGGTTTGTGGACAGCAGGCAAGAATTCTATACAATGTTGAAGGCAAACTGTATTTCCATCCTGCACTGTGACGGACATCAATTGGCTGGAAATGAATAGGAAACCATGTGTGAGAGTTGCAGAAAATTTAACCTGAATCAAACCCAAGTTGACTGTACCCCAGACATCTGGCAGAAGTAAATATCAGAGACCACAGGAGCTCCCAGTCCTGCGCCTGACTCGTTGGGGGGTGGGGGATGGCTGAGACACCAAAATTATGTGCTCCTCCTTGCTGGTCCCTCTTCATTTTTCTTCTCCTTCTCTCCCGGCCCCCACACACCTCCTGCTGGACTTATGGCACCTTGAATGTCTTCCCTGGTGAACATTCAGAGGCTGAAGTCACAGGGTGTGTTTTAGACAAAGCTGTTGCAGGTCATGGAGGAAGGACAGTGGATAGCATGAGTTCGCATCTGCACTGCTCATCTGGAGAGATTCTGCAGGAATCTCTGCATGGAACACATGAGAGGGGAGATGAAATTTCAATTTTCTGAAAATGTATCATTAAAAAGAGAGAGAGGTAAAAGAGGCAGAGGATAAATAGTAAGAACACACATTTATCTTTGAGTTGTTTAAGCCTGGCCCCAGGATTGTCTAACTCTCAGAACTCAGAAGCTCACTGCTCTCAAGTGTGTTTTGACCCACAATGACCTTATAGAATAGGGTAGAACTGCCCCACTGGGTGTTCTAGGCTGTTACTCTTTACGGGAGTAAAGCGTTTGAACCACCAACCTTGTGATAAGCAGCTCAAAAGGTAGCTTATTGCACTAGAGTTCTGCTAGCTAACCCTAGGTTTCCCAAAGTTGGTTACCTTTTAGAATCCCCTGTGGCCAGACTCAGGCCAACTCGGTCAGACCCTCTGAGCAGGGGTCCAGTCATTCGTCTTCCTGAAGCTCCCCAGAGGTCCCAATGCGGAGACAGGCTTGGAAATGATAGGTGTACCTTCATTTCCACCCAATCTCTCTAAAGCAGTGGTCCTGAGCTTCTCTCACAGCGAGGAAACAGAGGCACAAAGAGTCTGGGGGAGGGAGTGAAATCACAGGAATTGAGACTCAGGACTCCTGGGCCCGGGCTATTGCACAGGCCACCCTCACACAGGACAGAACACAGAACTAGAAATCACCAGTCGTACTAGAGCGATCCGACCTAATGATTACACACGAGGCTGGTGGACAGGCTGCCCCTGCCTCCTGCTGGCCAGAGAGAGTGCATCATCACACGTGCTTGGAGGTAGCTGGTGAACTCTGCCCTTTTTGACCTTTCCCTGGGTCTCCTGACTGAAAAGAGCGCTCTGCTCTGGGTCTCCCGCAGAGCTTTCCAGCCTCCCAGAAAGCCCAGGCCCAAGTCTTCACACTCTTTCCCATTCCCTCCAAAAGTCAGCATTGGTGGAGCGTCCCGCAGGACCCAGGACAGAGAACATTTAAGTCTATGTTGTAGGAGAGGATTTCGGGAACGGAGAATATCTGGAGAGGTTGGTGATGAGGGGGAAGCATAAATTTTAAAGCTGTTTGTAACTTTCAAGCTCTCCCCTAATTTAAGGCAGACAGATCGTTTCTAGCACAATGTTCTACCTACGGAAAGTGTTGGAGAAAAATGTTAGTGCCTCAAGTCACGACCATGACTTGTAGAATTATTCCCTTTAACTTTTTTTTTTCCTGTTTTCATGCTTGACAAGACTTTCAGTGTATTTGTTTGGGGAACCCTGAATAATCAGTGACTAAAACGAGTTCCTTACTTTGAATCTCACAAGTGATTGACTTACAAACTTTCACTGGTGGGGGAACATATGTATAAGATTAAGGTGCAGGTGTTACTTATTTGCGATTGTGAAGCTAAAGAATTGTGTACAGGTGCCAAGTTGGCGAGGGGTGGATTGAGATAGTTTATTGTGCCAACCTGGCTGATAAACAAATGTGGCGTTAAGTAAAGGGCTAAGAGATAAATGACATGGTGATCCTCCCCTTTCTAGTTCTTGGGTCTCTTGCTTTCTGGTGGTCGGACCAGGTGCAGCTGCCTTAGCCAGTTTCTTGCTTCAGCTGGCAAGGCTCACTTCCTGCAAGACATCCCTGAGGAGAAGACACATGGACCTACCCTGATGTATCCCTGGGTGCTGGAGCAGCCACGAGGAGACCCCTGCCAGCGCTGAGATACTTACACACTCACTGATTCAGTTTTCCTCCTGCAGTCGGCATCATTGTGTGTGTTTTGTGAGGTTGAGAGGACTTTGTAGCTGGGTGTCAGAAATATGGGCTTTGTCACGACCACCAGAGGCAGTGATGCCCACAAAAAATAAATAAATAATTTTTTTTTAATTTTTTAAAGAAATATGAGCTTTGACAGCACTGGGTTGGGATGCTTTCTTAATGTACTCTTACCCTTTATATAAAACTCTCTCTTAAAAAAAAACTCTCTCTTATACATATGAGTTTCTGTGGATTTGTTTTCCTAGTTTAACACAGAAACATATGTACTATGCAAAGGTACTTGAGACAATGAATGGATGTACGGAACTGTACAAGCCCCCCAAAAAATGATTTAAAAAAAACTGATGCTATGAAGAGGAACAATATCGTATTTACTCATGTGTAAGCTGAGTTTTCCAGCACATTTTGATGCAGTTTTTGTGATAAAATTAGGTGCTTCAGCTGGTATTCTGGTCAGCTTATACTTGAGTATACACCGTATTCAAATAATTGGTCTGGTAACAAGACACAACAAAGAAATCAACAGCTAATTTAGCGAAGGACTTTCTGGAAGCAAACTTCCTCACCTGAATGAATGAGAAGCAGACACTCATAAAGGAAGCAGAGAGGACATCAAGCAGACGGAAGCCCAGGGAGAAGTCATCAAGGCACATAATAGTTAAACTTCAAGGAAAAAGAGGGAAATTTTAAGAGCCACACGGGGTGGGGAGGCAGTCACATACAATGGCGCTGAGGTAAGCACATGCTCAAACCTATCAGCAGATACCACGAAGAGGAGAGGATAGAGTGATATCTTTCAAAAACTGAAAAGACCACACCAACCTGAGAAGCCTCTACCCTGCCAAACTATCTATGAAAGTAGACACTGAGGTAAGAGGATAAACAAGGCAAGAGTGAAGCCTCCGACAGTAATACAGCACGCTGATATGGGGATAGATAGAAAAACTCCCAGGAAAAGTGGTACAAGAAGACAGCAATGAATGCACAGATGGTGGTAGCAGCTCTGAAAGTCAGTGGCCTCGACTCGTCCATTAAAAGACAAACGTAGCGGACTGGCTCAGAAAACATAGCCCATCAATCTGCTTCCTGCAAGAGACGTATTATAAGCTTACAGATACAAAGAGCCCAAGAATAAAAGTCTGGGTGGAAAATATACCAGGCAAAGAGCAACTTCCAAAAAAAGCAGGGGTTGCAATCCTAATCTCCAACAAAATTGATCTCAAGTTGTAAGCCATAACAAAGGTCAAGGAGGGGCACTGTGTAATGCTCAAAGGATCAGTAGACCAGGAACAAGCGAGTATAATAAATATATATGTGCCTAACAGGAGACCTGCAAAATTCATCAAACAAGCTATTCCAAAGATGAAAAAAGAAATTGCAGATTTAACCATCACAGTAGGTAACTTTAATATACCACTATTAGAGAAAGCTAGCTCACTGAGAAAGAAGCTCAGCAAGGAGGCTAGAGAGCTAAATAGGACAACTGGACCTGATAGATGTATATAGAACTTCCCATCCAAACACACAAAAATATCACAGTCTTTCCAAGTGCTCCTGGCTCATTTTTAAGACTACACCACATGCAGGGAAACAAATAGAGCCAGAGTGAATACAAATGCATGGAGCTTACTCAAACATCTTTTTTGACCACTATGCCATAAAGTTGGAGATTAATAACGGGGCAGCCAGAAAAATAAGGGGAAACAATTGGAGGATGAATAATGATCCGATAAGAATGAGTATTGGCTCAGATTAAGAAAGCATTTAGGAATTTTCTACAACTAAGAGAATGAGAGTGCAATGTATCAAAACTTAAGGGATGCTACCAAAGCCGTTGTCAAAGGCAGCTTGATATCAATAAATACATATGTGAAAAAGGAAGAGAGACTTATGACTGACACATTGTCACAAAAACTCCAACAACTAGAACAGACTCAAGAGAACAACCCCTCCAAGAACAAAAGAAAAGAAATAATAAAAATCAGGGCAAAGTTAAATTACTGGGCAGACAAAAGTTCAATGCAAAAAATCAGTGCAGCCAAAAAAAAACCCTTGTCTTTGAAAGGATCAACAGAATCGACAGACTGCTGACAAGCCTAACCAAGGAAAGGAAGGAGTATACATCAATAACCAGAATGTGGGATGAAACCAGAGAAAGCACAATGGATCCCAATGAGACTAAAGTACTATGAAAGTGGAAGATATGAACACATACTTGGAAAAATAATCCCTCTTTATATTATCCCAGACAGAAGTCAAGAACCTCAGTAGACACAAAGCAAAGGAAGAAACAGATTCCACTATCAAGAAACTAGCAAAAAAATCTCCTGGACCAGATACCATCACAGGAGAATTCTACCAAGCATTCAGTGAAGAACTGATACTGATCCTTCACAAATTATTCCAGAGCATAGAAAAAGAGGACAAACTTCCAAAGTCATTCTACGAAGTCAGTGTAACTTTGATATCCAAACAGTGCAAGGATCCCACAGGTATAGAGAACTACAGACCAATATCTCTAATGAACATAGATGCAAAAATCCTTAACAAAATATTGACCAACAAGATACAAAAGTATATAAAACATATCATGTACCATGAGCAGGAGGGATTCATCTCTGGGATGCAGGGATGGTTTACATCCAAAAATCCATCAATATGACACACCACATTGATAAGAAAAAGTATAAAAGTCACACGATAATATAAGTAGATGTCAAAAAAGCATTGGACACTATTCAACACCCATTCCTAATTAAAACACTCAATAGAATAGGAATGGAAGGAAATCTTCTCAAGTTAATACAAGCTACCTACAAAAGTCAACATTACAAACAATGAAGAAAAGATAAAAACAATCCCACTGAAAAAGGGAACCCGACAAGGATGTCCTTTGTCCCCACTTCTATTCAACATCAACAATATAAGGCAGTCTAAGGACATTAAAGGTATCTGACTAGGAGAGGAAGAGATGAAACTATTGCTATTTGCAGAGAACATGATTCTATACATAGAAAATCCCCAAAGCTGCACAACAGGAGTACTGATAGTGATAGAGGAGTGATAGAGATAGTGACAGGATACAAGATCAACAAACAGAAGCCTA
>PVJH01037149.1:0-18184 GCA_004026705.1 Nesogale talazaci | reverse complement strand
TGCAGGTTGCAGTCCCACATTCAACCACTTATGCCACCAGGGCTCAGCCTGCAATTACCCTTTATATAAAGCTCTCTCTTATACACATGAGTTTTTATGGATTTGTTGCTCTAGTCTATCCAGGCTAACTCAGATGTCTTCTCTTCTTCCTATAATAGTGTCTGATTCACATTCATTAAGGTGGGAAAGTTTATTTCCCGAAATTTCCTCACTAATTTAGATGTTGGCTTCTTTGTTGTGTCTTATTCTGATAGACCTATTATTCCAATATTATCCCTTTTCATAGCATCTGTCATTGATCTCAGGTTTTCTTCTGCCTCTTTTATTATATTATTTGACTGTCTGTCTTTCTTGTTTGCTGAATTCTGACTGATTTTCTTCAAGATCACTGATATGGTTTTCTGCCTTCTCTAGGCTGTTCAGGAGATCAGTGATCTTGTGTGTAAATTCTATTACCTCATCTGTAATATCTTGTATTTCCCATTGCTGCATGAACTTCCTCCCCTCTATTGTGGACTTCATCCCTTCTATCTCTGTGTCCTTATTCTGCATTGATTCCTTTATCTCTTGTAATACTCTGAGCAGTCTTCTGAAAATTTCTTTTTGTGAAAGATCTACATCTTATTCCTCTATGAGAGTCATTAACTCTGTTGCGATATTTTTTCTTTAGAGTTTTTTTATTGAGAGTGTTGTGATAAGCTGCTGTTTATATGATCATTTTGCAAATTTGGGTGCCAAGATTCTGGGATACCAAGATCCTCTGAGCTCTTTGTGTGATTGTTGGCGTGTTTTTGAAGGCTGCCTATGGCCTACTATGGTGGTGGTTCAGACTGCTGTGTAGGTATGGTTCCATGGTAACTCAATGACCATTGGCCATGAGAGGACTCAGTGGAATGAGATTGGTGACTGCATGTATGCCCCTTGGCTCAGTTGATCTGGGTTGTCAGACCATGATTTGCAGCTCTATCTATCTATCTATCCATCCATCCACCTATCTACCTATCATCTATTTATTTATTTATTTATTTTAAAGGCACTCAGGAAGGGTTCCTGAGTGAAAGTTGGGACAGCTTCTTTGCTCCTGGTGCCAGTGTGTGTGTGGGGGGTGGGGTGGGGGGGAGATCTTTCACAGAGTGGAGATGCCTGCCACTATTGGGACAGCTATCACTATCACTGCCACACACATGTGTGAGATAGACTGCTGCTACAGTGGGTAGTGGGTGCGGAGAAACTCTGCATATAGTCGTAGGCTGAGAGGAACAGTTGGCAGGTGATGATCATATTGGTGACTGAGGTAGTGAAGCCTGTGCAGGTCAGGAAGCCCAAGGGCCTGGGTTTGGGGACCCTAGGGTTCTGGTGCTAGGCTAAAAGTGGGAAAGGAATCCATTCTCGACCAAGAATGTACACTGTGCTCTACACTGTTCCTCTTGGACCTGGAGGGACTAAGAATTTGCTGAGAAGCTGCACATCACACTGTTGGGCTTCAGGTCAAGCTGCACACTACTTTATCAGGTTATGCCAGACTTTAGTTCAGGTCACTGGGGTGTGCACTGGTTTGCTGAGCTCTACTGGGCTGCGCCCCACTTTGCTGGATTCTGCTGGTGCACAAATTTGGCCATTGCTGCTTCATGGATCTCCACCAGATGGCAGGTCAGGCAACTGAGGCATGTGTTGCTTCACTGTGGACCAGGCCGTGTGTCCCTTTACAGAGTTCTGCTGGGTTGTAGGTCAGGCCACTGGGATGCATGCTGCTTTGCCAGGCTCTGCTGGACTATTCACTCACTGCCTTGCCAGGTACTGCAGACATGACTACTGTGGTGGTGGAAGGGCCCCAGGTAGAGTTGGGAGAGGTGTGTTGCAGCCACAGATGGCCCACTTGCTGCAGGTGAACTATGGTCAACCCTTGGGACTCTGGGTGGGTGGACAATGGGAAAAACCCAAGCTTTGAGCTGGAATGCCACCACACGAAGGTGGTGCTTTGGGTAGACAGCTGCTTTTGAGGGTGTAGCCTCAGCTGTGGGAGTCTCAGTAGGGCAGCTGCCTAGGTCCTGGTGTGGAGACCAGGCCAGGGGTGATCAGGGGCTGTTGGTAACCATGAAACTATGCCAAAGCAGAACTGCTGGCTGGATTGGGAAAATCCAGAGAACAGATTACAGTTCTCCATGACCTTAGAGCAAGACTGATGTGTATGTTCACTTCCCAGGCAGAGGAAGAGCTCCAAATTGTCAAGGGCAGTACCTTTACTCACCAGAATCTCTCACTCATCTTCCTAGCCATCTGGTTCACTATTGCTTATCTGGGTGCCATCTTGAATCCTGCTCCATCTTCCCCTGGAATCTATATAAGTACGGTTAAGCAGAGTTTGTTTATATTTTTCTTGTTTATCCGCCAGCAGCAATATAATCATAGTCTAGAAGACATGCATTCCTCCCCCAATGTGTGTGCACATACCATCTTGATTTGAATTTCCACTAATGTTTGTCCAATCACTCTGTAAATGTATCTATGGATTTGGAGTGGCCTCAGCACAATGTGACATAGTGCTCACAAGTTGGGCTGATAGATGCAAGGTAGCTGCTTGAAAATACTAGCTGCTCCTTGGGAGAAAGCAGAGGGATTCTACTCTTGTACAGTGTTAACATTTCAGAAACTCATTGGGGGAAATTTTACCCTGGTCGCTCTGAATTGTCATCAAGTCCATGGCATTGAGTTTTAAGTTTAGCACTCTGCTTTATGACAGCAACTGAATGGTCTTTGCCCTCTCTTCTCATCTTGGCAAACTGCCCTCAGCTGAAGTGACATCTCTTCTGTCAAATGGTTTTGAAGATGTACTTATAAAGGTGGCATATGATTCATAGCCATTGTGCAGGCTCTCTACCTATTTCTTAGAATACTGGATTAGAAGATGTTCACTGCTCTGCAAACTTTATAAAAAACTTTATAAAAAAGTCTAAAAATAAAAAATGACATAAAAGGATGGTGGAAATGAGGATACAACAATGATGAGTATAGGAAGAAAATCTTCTGAAGTTGTGGTGATGTTTGTATGAATTTTAATATGATTAAATTATTGATATATGAAGTACCATATACATTCATGTATAAGTAAAGTTTTTCAGCCCCCTTTTTAATACAATCTTTGTGATAAAATTAGGTATCTCAGCTGAGATTCATGTTCGAATATATATGGTATATGTCAATAAAACATTTTTTGGTTATTTTTGAGTGGGGGAAATGATTAAACAATCTTAGAGCAGAAGTCTGTCTTCTTGGTGTTTGTCTTTGTAGTTATGGACTTACACAATATTTGTTCTTTTGTAACTGACTAACTTTATTCAGTGCAATAGTTTGTAGGCCTATTGATGTCATGAAGCGTTTCATGGTTCCATACATTTTTTTTCTTTTTCAGAATTGCATACTAGTCTATTGTGTGTAGGTACCAGAGACTATTGATCTATTCTTCTACTGATTGGCATTTGGGTTGTTTCACGGGTCTTGCAATTGTGAACTGTGCAACAACCAACATGGAAGAGCAGATGTTTGCTTGTGCTCTGTCTTTTATTTCTTTCGATTAATGCTCAGGAACGTTATTGCTGGGTCATATTGTATTTATGTTCTCAGCTGTCTTTGTTAGTGTCATACTGCTTTCCAGCATGCTTGTATATCTTTACAAGCACCCCAGCAGTGTATTAGAATCCAATTCTTTATTCACCCTCTCCAGTGTTTGTTGTTCTCTAGTTGTTGCTATTTTCTGCTGTTTGTTTGTTTGAAGCTTGGGCAATTATTAAGGGTGTAAGGTGATAACTCATATTTTGATTTTGCACTCAGAGGAAGCTGAGATTGCTTCAGGGTTTCCATTTTTGATTATACAAATTTAAGGATGGAATCTATGTGCCACCTGTGTCTTCCCAATCTTTGAAGAAGGTATACATGTGGCATGTGAATCTAACACCTGGAGTAGAGTTGCTATAATTAAAATATGCCTGACACAGTCCTCACTTGGAGGCGTGCTTTTCCTTCATCCCTCTTGAAGGGAAACTTCAGAATGTGCCTTTTCTCTCTTTCTTGATGAGAGCTCAGTTTCTCCACATTGTGAACTGAACTCAACAATACTGGTTTGTTCCTAGTCAGGGGTGAATCAAGGTTCTGTGAAATGAGGGCTCATCAAATACGCTGAGATTCTGGACTGAAAAGCATCTAAAGCTCTAAAGTGCAATTAGCATTTTCCTCTTTCTTTTCTTTCTGGCATGAATTTTTTTAAGTTACTTTAAAATGCTCTACTAAATTGGTTTTCAGGATCATAAATGTGGAAAGATTGACAGCTCTGGGAAGAGCATCATCTCTCAAGTGTGCTTTATGAGTACAACGAGTTGAAATGGCTCCACTGCCTTACGAGGCCTCTGCTGACATGATGAACCCCACCCTCAGGAATGGAGGGAGATTCTTCCACTGCTTAGGTTGATATCAGTCTTTTTTTTGCCATTTCCTCAAAGTCTCTGGTACTTCGTGGCCCATCTTTGTGAGTGTAAAGCAAGAATCTTTAACGTGTGCCATCAGGCCACTAGGTGTGATAACTATGAAGATTTAGGACACAGGTAAACATTACATTCAACCTAAGCTGCCTGACTCAGGGATGGACTGGATGCAAAACACAAGCACATAGCCCCATGGGCAAATCAAGAACAAGATCAGAATCTTTGTCGCCATTAACTTTATATGTCTACATAAGTAGAGAAAGCAAAGTACAGGTGGGCTCTTCGTTTTATATGTCTTAAGAAAAATCCAAATTCCAGGATGAGGTGCAAAAAGCAGAAGGCTTTTAGAGACTGTTTACACAATCTCCCAATATTGTGTAAGGTCAAAAGTCTGTAGCAAAGAAACATCTGTACACGTTATATTGAGTTGATTCTGACTCATGGGGAACCCATGTATGCGAAACAGAACAGCAAAATAGGATTTTCAAGGCTTGGGGAGGCAGATCAATAAGTCTCTCTTGTGGCAACTCTGGATGGGTTCCAATGTCTAACTTGTCAACTCTTAGTCCAGTGCTTAATGTTTGCACCACCCACCCAAAGATCCATGCATATCCATATGCATATCTATACATAAATGTATGTGCATGCACACATATGTACACATGTGCATGCAATTCCTCTGTTTCTGCTTCTCTGATTAATCCTCACTGGTACAATTGATCTTTTCTAGATAAATGACGTAATGATCCCTTTTTGACAAGACAATCATAATTTTTGGTAATTAGATTAGCTCCTTCTAAGTATTTTCCTAGGATGGAAGTGGGGATGGGCAGGGAGATTTTGTTCTTCTTTATGTTACATTCTAGATATTAATATAGCACATTAATTCACACAAATAAATTTTAAGATCATTGCATGATTAAGGATAATACACCCCCAACACATTTGACCCAATAATCAGTCTTTTCTCCTTCTCCTTTTCTTTTGCTCATAGCAGTGTGCTCAATTACTAACCTGAAGTTGGAAGGTTCAAATCTACCAGGGGTATTGCAGAAGATAAGGCTGGCAATCTGCTTTCTTAAAGGTTGTAGTCAAGGAAACTCTCAGGAACATAGCTCTACCCCATACCACAGGGTTTAGAACTGACTCAACAGCAGCAGAGTCCTTTCTGGTTTCATTTTTAATATGTAACGAAACAAACCCAAACCCACTACTTAATTGTAAACTTGATTTCAAGCCTCGCAACCTGCTATGATAGAGTAGAACTGCCCTGGAACATTTCTAAAGCAGTGCATCTTCATGGAAACTGACAGCTATCTCTTTTTCTCACTGAGGAGTTGGGGAGTTTGAACTCCATGATCTTTTAGTGAGCGTCCATGTGCTTTAACCACTGTGCAATCAGGCATCCTTTATGAAATATATAGATGTCATTTATTTTTCACATGCTGTTCCCTCTGTTTGTGTTTCAGACTAGATTTCATGTAGAAGCAAAATCAGTGATATATCTTTTCCTCTCATTTTCTTTCTCCCTCCATCTCCAAATACACTTCCATATATATATAATATATATACACACATATATAATTAAAACCCCAATTCATTGCTATTGAATTAATCCTGACTCATATTTATACATACATACATACACAAACATACAATAACTGGTGATATAATCATACCTGATATATATTTTTTAACATTTTATGCAATTGCAATTTCCCTCAGCAAATAAGCCAGTGAGGAACATTTCATTGTTTGACAAACCAAAACTTTATTTCTAAAGGGATGTCTTAAGACAAGTTTGGGGAACTTTTATTCTGCCAAGGACTATATGAATGTTTAGAACATCATTCAAGAGCCACACTGCTCAAACATTTAATTAATTCACTCCCAGTGTGATGGCTGGAATGGTTTCTCTTTGGTGAGGTGTGTGATGTTAACTGTCAATGATTATTTCTCAGGCTTTATATAGCCCTTGACTACTTATTTGTGTTTATCATACTGTGGTGGCTTGTGTGTTGCTGTCATGCTGAAAGTTATATGACTGGTATACCAAATACCAGCAGAGTTGTCTGACATGGACAGATTTCAGCAGATTTTCCATACTAAAAATAGACTATGACAGAAACTATCTACATCAAAGGAATCAGCCACCAAAAACCCTGAAGTATATGGTAAATTACTGAAAACATCTTGGACAGAATCCGATAATTGACAGAGCTAGTACCAGAAGATGAGCCTCTTAGGTCAGAAGGCATTCAAAATATGATAGAAGAAGACGTGCCTCCTCAATGTAAAGTGAAGCATAATGATGGTTATGGAGTAAAGTCTACAGCATTAAGCCTTTGGGACCCTTATTTGTTCATGGTGCATGACTCAAGATGAGAAGAAACAGAGGAAAACCATTAATAATGGGAATTTGGGATGTATGAAATATAAATCTTGGAAAATTTATATCCACTAAAAAATGAAAATGGAACACATAAAACCAGATATCCTGGACATTTTGGAAGTGAAGTAGACTGGTATTGGTCATTTTGAATCAATTGGTAATATGACACAGTCAAAGGGGTTGTGTTAATCATTCAATAGGTCATCTGAAGATGTATCTTAAAGTACAATGCTATTCACGATAGGACAATGTCTATATCTTCATATAAGTAAGTCCAATCAATATAGCTATTGTTCAAACTTATACATCATCTACTAAAGCTAATGCTGAAGATATTGAAGAATTATACCAATGTCTTCAGTTTAGAATTGCTAAAAATACAATCAATATGTTTTAATAATCATTGGTGATTGATTGCAAAATTTGGAAAGAAGGAGGAAGGAAAAGTAGTTGGAAAATATGGTCTTAGTGATAGAAATGAAACTGGAGATCTTTCAATAGAATTCTGCTGATCTCCATAATGTTTGTATACTTCTGCAGTTCCATTAGGAGTGTAGAAGTGTTCCTATAGCATTATATCCACTCCAGCATTTGCCATTTCTACCTTTATTTAATTTTGCCAAAATTGTTCACTTGAGGTATTATCTCATGATTTTTATTAGTATTTCTCTCATTGCTGATGATTGTAGACATTTCTTCATCTGTTTGTTAGAACTTATGTGGCAACTTTGTGACATGTCTTGTACTCATATTTTGATTGGATTATATGTATTTTTCTTTTTAAAATGTTGTAGTTTTCTATAAATTTTGGACATTAGACCTTTTACCTGATATATTATTACTGAATATATTTTCCAATCTATGTATTCTATATTGACTCTTTTGATGAAGTCTTTGGTTGTGTATAGATTGAGTTATTGAACTATTAAATTATATGATATGTAAATTACTTGCCAATAAACTGTTAAAAATGTATATTTAGTAGGTCCAATTTCTTTATTTTGTTTTCTATCATGTAGATATTTTCCATTATGTTAGGGAGTGTGTTTATGCCCTGCTTTAGGGTCCTGGTTTGTCCTTATTTTTTATTGATGGTCTTAATAATTATGTGACTTATATTTGCCTAAACTCTGTGATCTATATTTATATATAAACACTGCCTTAAAGGGCAGTGAGTTTTTATGAATTGAAGAGGGACAACTCAGAAAAGGAGGAAGAAAATATATGTAGAACTCAAAAAAATGTAAACAATGTCACTGAGTTGTACATGTATAAACGTGAGTTCATACATGTTTCTACTGCATGCATTCTCAGTATCAGGATAAAATATTAAAAGACAAAAGAAATCAGTGAATGTGTGTTTTAGGGTTGTATTCTTTCATCCTATTTATTCAATCTGTATGTTGACCAAATAATTAGAGAAATTCCATTATATGAAGAACAATATGGCATCAGGATTTGAGGAAAGTTTATTAATAACCTGCTAAATGCAAATATACAACTTTGTTTGTTGAAAATGAGGAGTACTTGCTGATGAAATTCAATGACTATATTCTTTGGTTGGGGTTACAAATCAAAATGAAGAAAACCCAAATCCTCACAATTGGACTAGTAGGAGGTTTCTTCTGACTCATGTTATTTCAGGGGCAGACAAACCCAAAATTGGCAGGTCAAACAGCCTCAAACATGCGACTGATAAACTCCAAAATCTGCGCATCACGTGACATGTTTCTGACTCACATCCCCCAAATCAATAGTCAGATGATAACAAATCCAATGCAAGAATGAGAGAGATAGAGATAAAGGCAGAGACAGAGAGAAGACAGGGAGTGCTCTCCAGATTAATATATTTCCTTACGTCAGATCACAAAATGGAGGATCATTACATGATGCTGAGAATCGTGGTCTAGCCAAGTTGACACAAACTATTAAAATCCCAGTCTACTCAAACTAATTTTTCTAATTTGTTCCATGTGGTGCTTCTTATAATCTATAAATATCATCCCAAATCTTTAAAGAGGTGTTCTCCAACTACCATATATTTTGTCAAATGAATTGATGGCTAATAGCTATCTGGACCCTTGTCTTAAGTATTTTAAGGTTAAGCTGGCCTTTAAAAGAAAGAATGCAATGATTGATTCGTCGTATCTTTCTTTTATTTTTGTGTGAGCTATGAAATAATTTCTGAGTATTTTCTTTCTTTGGACTAAAGGGATTTGTTCAAAGAACTAAGCCCCAAAGTTATGGCCTTCTTGCTAAGTTAATGTTTATCATAACTTGACCCTTCTCCCTTAGCTACTTCCCTTAAAAATCACTCATTTGTGAATGGTGGCAAAAGTGTTGATGGAGGGTAGTGTTGAATGGATAAATATGAATACACTTGAATACATGTGTACATCTGAAGCTGTAGTGATAGCAAGAAAAATTTAATTGCTTAGTTTGCAAAATAATGGCCCCATACCTCTATTTTCTTTTCCAATATAGTTATTTTGAATATACATCTTGTAAAATTATCAAATATATTATATATTCATATATATGTTTCTGAGTGAAAATATACACAACAAATCACAAAACTCTTTAAACATTGCCTATATGTATAAGGAAAAACTAATATGAAGAAACTATCAAAAATTTTCTGTTAAGAATAAGAAACCAAGTCTAGAAGGTAATATCTTCTGCTTACCCAGTTTTCTGAGGGTACTAAAAGGAAACGAAGACCCTGTGTACCTTAGTTGCTAACCACCATTGTGGCTTTCACTCAAGACTCTTAATCTCTCAAGACATCAATTGTTTAATTGGTAGCAAATATATTGCACTTCTGCTAAGATTCGATGTTGAACTTCCTATAATTAAAAATGTTGGTAAGAACAGAGAGACTCTAAAACGTGGTGAGATGAAAGGGCAGGAGAGAGATTCTCGGGGGAAAAGAATGGGCTCACTGGTTGCTGATGCAGGGCTGCCTAGTAGCTTTAGGGAAGGCTGGGAGTGTTCAAATTTCTTTTCCCTTGTGTCTCTCACCAGGTTTGATCTGTGACTTCAAATTAGTGTGTGAATGACAAGACACTACAAAGAAGCATTAGTTGTTTGTGCGGGTAGTCTTCATGCTCCCAGGGTGGGAGAGAGGGCCGAGCTCAGGATCAGCACAGGTCCAGCAAGACATTGCTGCCTGCCAATTGCCCCTTGGGGAGCATAGCAGCAGGCTGGGGAGTTACATGACTCCAGGCGACTGTGATCAATAAAGGGCATCCTTACTGCAGCAATGCAATGCGATGGCGGGTGCCCTCCATCATGTGCGCCCATCCCCATGTACTGTGGAGTTTGGAGCAGGCAATTAGAACTTCTGGTTAGCTTCTTTCAGAGGTCAAGGAGCTGACAGATGAGCAAAGATGGGCACAGAAGCCTTTTAGCTCTCCCTCTTAGCTAAAACCTTTGATATTAGCCCTTCTTGAATTGTTTGCGGGGAAAATCACGGAAAAGGTTTAGGAATAGAAGCATAAGAAATCTACAAAAGGAAAGAATTGTCTTCTTGTTTATAATGAAGTAATGGTAATGATTACTAACTTAAACTGTTTGTGTCACTATTTTATTAATCTGTCTTCCCCTCTAGTAGGCTCCATCAGAGGAACGACAACAGATGTTTTAATGCCTCCCTCATATCCATAGTGTCTGCCAATTAATATATATTTACTGAATGAATGAACCATTGTTTTCTTGTGAAACAGGTACTGTTTTGAGGTCTTCACATAAATAATTTTGTTCGGTCCTTCTCCTATAAGATAAATACTATTCCCTGTGCTTCAAGTTCTTTTCTGTCCCAGTGTACATCCTCTGTTCTAGCTGGATTTGTAAGGTAGAATTAAAACACAGGGAATCCAGGACAGATAAGTCCCTCAGGACCAATAATAAGAGTAGGGATACCAGGAGGGGAAGGGGAAGGTGGGGTAGAAAGGAGAAACCAGTCACAAGGATCTACATATAACCTATTCCCTGAGTGATGGAAAACAGAAAAGTGGATGGAGGGAAACATCAGACAATGTAAGACATGACAAAATAGTAATAATTTTTGCCCCTCCCCAAAATAATAATAACTTTTAAATTACCAAGGGTTGTGAGAGAATGGGGCCGGGGAAGGAGGGGGAAAATGAGGAGTTGATATCAAAGGCTTAAGTAGAAAGAAAATGTTTTGAGAATAAGGAAGGCAATAAATGTACCAATGTTCTTGACACAGTGGGTACATGCATGGATCATGATGAGTTGTATGAGCACCCAATAAAAATGATTTTAGGCTGAGCCCCGGTGGCGTAAGTGGTTGAATGTGGGACTGCAGTCTGCAGGCTTGGCGGTTCAAATCCAGTGGTGGCTCTCAGGAGCAGCACTGGGTAGCTCCCACAACCACCAGAGGGCAGTAATACCCCCCCACACACAAAAAATGATTTTAAAAAGAAAAAAAAAAGAAGTTCTATATTATCCCCACTTCTTTAACAAAGAAAAACTACTGCAAGTGTTAAACTAACATATAAGGATGTCCGGAAGCACTTGCACTATGTAGGAGGGAACTTTGCTTTATTCCTAATGAAGAATTTCTTAATGCAAAAACTCCTTCTTTAGTGTTGACATTTTGAGCGGGGTAATTCTTTGTAATGGGAAGTTGTAGTATGCATTATAAGATATTAACAACATCTCTGTCCTCTGTTTACTAGATGTCAATAGCATATACAAACACACATATATGCATATACATGGACCATTATTGACTATAAAAATGCCTTTGGACATTTCTAAATGCCCCTGTGGGAGTAAGCTGCCCCTGGTTGAGAGCTACAGTGCTAAAGTAAGGTCTAGGCTGGTGCAAAATATAAAGGATAGTAAGTTTTACCTGACTTTCACTGTGTGAGCTTGTGATGAGTATATTACATTTATTGTAAGTAAAAGTGTTGCTATGGTGTTGCTTTAAAGGAGACACTTGCAAAGACCACTTTGCTGTGTGCGCGTGTGTGTGTGTAACTGGGGAAACTCAGCCTTAAAGTTGACCAATTGAAGTCTAGGCTTATAATTTTGGTCGTGCATAAGGCCAATCCCTCAGCATTGAATCTGGAAGAAGGAAGACTCCAAAAGACATGGAAGATTCACCCTATAGTGACATGACACTGCCAGGCAGTTGTATCCATCTCAGAATGATAGTTTTAGTCAGCCTAGTATATATAAAGAACAAAGACTTAAAAGATTTTTAAGTTCATGAGCAATTCATTCGATTCATCTGAATTTCTGTATCTTCATCTTTAAAATCTTGGATGATGGTCACATTTGAGGTACCACGTGGAGAAAGGATTCTAGCTGGATCGATGATGCAGGGCCCCAGACCAGCTTAACAGGCTGAGTACAGGACTCTAGAAGTGCCATCGCTATCTCCATTCATAACCTAGTAACTGTAGACTGTATTTATATTTCGGGTACTATTCTACAATTATTATATGCATCAGCTCACTTAATCTTTAGAATTCTGCCAATCAAGCATTCCTTATGATTCAGACCACAGAATTATATTCCAGTATTCCACATGGTGATTTGTTTCAGAGTTTAGCCAATCAAAATTATTATCAATAAATTCCTTTTTGCTCTGTATTGAATTTTGGAAACATGATTTTTTTAAAGTCTATATAATATACAGCAGAAGATTTTCACAATTATTTTTAAAGCAAATTAAAATTTTTCATGCTGATGGTAAAAGCAAAATAATTTCATGTGATTCTCCCACAGAACACATACAGCATAATTTTCCTATTTAAAAGAATGATGTTTTCCAGATGCAATCATATGTAAGCCTAATTATGAAATGTCCACCAGGGTATAATTTAAATTAATCTATTCTACTTTTAAAAAATGCATTCCTTTCATACTGAGGTATTTGATTTATACTTTAGAAAGCTATACAATTTGAAATTTTAACTATATGGCTTAATCTCTTGAAAAATGATTATATCTCTTAGCAATCTTCTCAAATTGTGCACCACCTTTCCTCTTCCTTTTGTTTCTCTATCTGCTTCTTTCTTTTCTCTAGTCTTAGGGATCCGATGGTCAGGTGATATAGTGTGATCAAATCTTTCAGTTGTCACACAGTCTAATTAAGTATTCATACGCCCAAAGCTCCTACCAGTTTGGTTAAAGCAATTATTTGCTAGTGACATTAATCTTGAAACCTCAGTCCTATATTTGAGACCTATGTGAGTATATACTCTTAATATAGGTACACTGTTTATAATTTTTTAATCTCTTACTCTATGGATATATAAGGAAGCTTCAAAAAGTTTATTGAAAAATGTAATTAAGATATAATATAAATTTTCTATGAACTTCACAGACACCTTATGTATTGATACTAATAAATGTCCATTTAATGCCTTAATAAAAGATGAAAGTAAAGATAGATACAACTTTTAATGTTTCTCAACACACATCTATGTATGTGTTCATTTTCATATCTTCCATTTGGGAAACCACTGTGATATAGAAATTATAGAGACTGTTTTCTTATTTAATAAATGAAGATATTATAGACCTACTTATTTGATGGAAGGAATACTCATTAAAATGTTTCAGTAAGATGATGAAGCACTGGAATCACTCACTCATCTATTGCCAAGCAATTTGGAAAATGACTATGTGGCCAGTCAAATGGAAGAGATCCATGGTTGTGCTTATTTGAAAGAAAAATGATTCAATAGATTATAGAAATTATTGAGAAATACATTAATATCACACACAAGTGAATCATTCCTGAAGATAACTCAGCAACAGTTGCAGTAGTGCATTGAGAGGGAGCTGCCAGAAATTCAAGCCAGATTTAGAGCAGGACATGAAACTAAGGATATCATTGCTGATTTCAGATGGACCCTGGATATTTATTTGTGTTTTACTATGACAAGGCATTCATCGATGACATGATAACAAACTACATATAACACTGAGAAGAATGATAATTCATAACAAACCTTAACATGGATTAAGAGAGTCATTCAAACAGAACAAGGAGATACTGCATGGTTTTAAATCAGGAAAGGTGTAGATCAGACTTGTAACCTTTCATTGTAATGACTTATTCTATTTGCTGAACAAAAAATTTGAGAAATTAGACTATAGAAGAAAAGGCATCATATTAAAGGAAGCATATTCACAGCCTTTGAAATGGTGGTGATACAACCTTGCTCGATGAAAGAATGGAGGACTAGAAGCACTTCTTGATGAAAATCAAGGACCAAAGTCTTCATTATGGATGAGATTCAATGTAAAGAAAACTAAGCCATCACAATTGGACCAATCGATAATATAATGGGTGAAGGATTAAAATTGTCAAGGATTTCATTTTACTTGCATCCATAATCAAATTTCATGGTAGCATCAGTCAAGAAATTAATCTGGTGTACAAAGTCTCTTTAGAGTGTTGAAGAGCAACAAAGAAGGTGCATCTAGCCTACACCCTGATATTTTAAATCATTTCATATGCATGTGGAAATTGAGCATTGAATTAAAGAATGCTAAAAGAGAATGAGTGTAATCAAAGTATGATATTTACAAAGAATACTGAATGTACTGTGAATTTCCCGGAGAAGAACCAAATCTGTCTTGAAAGAAGTACCTCCAGAATGCTCCTTTGAACTGAGGATGGTGGGCCTTCACTTCATATGCTTTGAGTATGTTATCAGGAGAGATCAGTCCCTGTAAAATTAAATCATGGCTAATAAAGTAGGCCAGCAAAAAAAAGACCGTCCATATAAGGAATTGACATAGTGACTGCAATAATAGACTCAAATATAACAAATGTGAGAATGATATAGAACTGGGTGGTGGTTCTTTTTGTTGAATATAGGCTCATTATTTATGAAACTAATGCAATGGTATGTAACAGCAATGTCTATCACAGTTATAAAGAACATCACATTAAATAATCATTATTAAAATAACTATATCATTTACCTCTTGCTGTTTTAATGAACTACCTCAAATCAAAAGATTAAAAAAATATTAGTGCATGATTCTGTGGATCTGAAATTTGTATTATGCTCAGCTGAGTTTTTCCTTTATTGGCTCTAATACAGCTTAATCTTGAGGTGACAGATATGCTGGTGACTCAAAAGGGGCTGGATGATGCAAGATAGTCTTATCCACATGACTGTGTTTGGTATTGACTGTCAAATGTTCTCTGTCCATAAGGTCTCTAGTCTTCAAGGAGCCTTAGGCTATTTCAGATGATAGTAGGTGCTTCGAGAAAGAGAGATCAGAAGCAGTAAAGGATTTAAGGCTTAGGTTCAGTCAGCAATCTCTTCTGCAACATTCTACTGATTAAAGCATCCCACAAGGTAGTCTAGATTCAAAGAATAGAAAGAAGATTGTGCTACTGGGAGCTGGAGAGTACTTGATATTGGGTTATTTGTTTCTTACAAATAAGCATGAGAGACGTATACAAATGAAGAACCCTTGTGTTGTAGTGGTTAAGTGTTTGACTGCTAGGTCGGCCCACCACCTGCTCTGTGGGAGAATGTGACAATCCATAACTCATCCAGATGGAAATTCAAAAATGCTTCCATGAAGATCACCCTCCATTATATGTTTGATATGAGTCCGAATGAACTGGATGACAAAAGATTTGTTGGATTGGTGGGATTTATTATTAAGATGTTCAGTTCTTAGACAAGAAAACTAGTTTGGAGAGGATAAACTATGGTCCAAATAGTAAATGGTCAGGTGGCAAAGTAGATTACAGGAAGTAGGCTGTTAATGACAAGGTCAGTAATTCAAATCTACCAGCTGTTCCGTGGGTTTGAGTTTTGCTTTTGCTGTGAGTAAACAGTTGTATTTTTCTCATTTGACAGATGAAAACATCTGACAAAAATGGTTCAGGTAAAAATGACATATTCAGAACCGAAAAGGAAATACGTGCAGAAACTGTAACTTAATTCTTTTTTACTACATGCTGAATTGATAATAGAGGTGATTATTTTCTGCTTAAAGGACAAAGTTCTAAAGCAATGATTTGGAGGTCATGACTCATTTGTCTAACTTCATCTAGATGAGAATTTGACAATCATTGTTTATCATATATCTTAAAAAATATTTGAACAGATATCCCCCAGACTATGTGTATTTATTTATAAATTGTACTATATAATTATTTAGAGGCATTGTTCCTTATTTATTGGGATAGCTTTGGCTTATTTTAATAGAAAAAATACCTGTTAGTTGTCATGATAAAAGGTTCTTCATACACTGGGACAAATTGTTTTGTATGTGTCCATCAAACTCACTGCCATTGGATGGACCCTCCAGGACAGTGTTGCACTGCTCTGCGAGTTTCCAAGGCTGTAACTCTTTACAGGAAGAGAAAGCCTCACCCTCAGAGTGCCTGGCAGAACTGCACCACTGATCTTGTGGTTGGTAGACCAATGTGTAACAACTATGCCACCAGGGCACTGTAGGTCTCCATACACTAGAACAAGATTGGAAACAAACAGGCTATTTTGGAAACTCTTAGAACAGCTGAAGACCCATTCATCAGCAAGGAAGTAACTGACTCTGAACTGGCAGGGAATGGTCCCTGCCATCATTATTTTGACTGAATGATACTTGCTTTGGCCTCAGCACCAGCTATCAAGGCACATAGTATTATTTAAAATTTTAGTCATAAGTAATTATCTGCTCCATCTTTTCTTTGGGCACAGGGATATTTATTAGTGTGGTCATTTATACCATACTGTTCTCCAAGGATCTGAATAAACTTACCATAAAATATAGATACAAAAATAAATGCCTGAGTACAAGATTTATTTTGGAAGAAGGGAGATTGGAAAAGGAATGAGTAAACTAGAAAATTAAATTTGGGGAAAGTGATTGTGTTTAAGTATGTTGAAGGAGGCTTCTGAAAAAAAATGATATTTTTCTAAAAATTTTTGAAACCTTTTGTATATAGACTCTAAACTTTCAACAGTTAGGGCAAAAGATGAATATGCCTGCATAAATGTTAGTGGTGACCCCAGGCACAAAAAATGCTGCCTGTTCTAAGAGATTTCCGTAATTTGTTGTACACATTAGATCATTGTGATACATAGGGTTGTCATTTGAATCTCAATTACCGTTCTTCCACCTCCATCTTAGTTTCGAAGCATTGTTTAAACCTGTCCAAAAATATAGCCACATGCAATCCTCCATTGACAGATAGGTATTGGCTACATGGGTGGTGCATTGGCTGAGAATCAACCTACGTCTCTGTGAGAATTCACCTGCTGAACAACCAATACACTCACAGAATTATTATTCCCCAATAAAAGGTGTCTTAAGAAAAAGGAGCTTTTTATCCTTTAAGCCAGAGTTTTGAACAATAATTTGCCTTGCATTTTTTATTTCTATTAGAAACATTGCTATTGGTTACATTGTTAGTTTCTATGATACTTATTCATATTCAAATTCATGATGAAGCAGAATAAAATTAAATGAAATCCATGAAAGCCAAAATATACAAACTTGAGTCTATCTTACCTGAATTTCAAGAACATCTCAAGAATAGACTTAGCACATTGAACAATAATGGGAAAAAAACCAGAAGAGTTGTGGGATGGCAGTCAGAACATTATATGTGGAGAAAGCAAAAGATCTTGTTAATGATACGGGCTCCTTATGTGCCCTTAATAGTTCAGTTTTTGTTTGTGGCAGCAAAAGGGCTTTTACCCAGTTATCCAGCATTTGGACAGAGTTATGTGTTCTAGCCTTTCTCCTTCCAGACATAGATATTATTCCTGGAAACGAGCCGGTCCCTATCCCTGCTATTGATTATATGGCAGGAAGAGCTAAAGGGCAGTGCAACTAGGTGACCTATTGTAAGATTAGGGACCAGTACTGCAGTGGCCTTTGGAACTGCAGCATACCACGTTATATAGGCAGCTAATCTCGGATATGCAGGCTTCATCAGGCACTACACAAGATTTGCAAGATCAGGTAGATTCTGTAGCAGAAGTAGTATTACAAAATAGAAGAGGTTTAGACTTACTTGCTGCAGAGCAGGGAGGTATTTGTTTGGCTTTACAGGAAAGATGCTGTCTTTATGCCAACAAATCTGGAATCGTAAGGGACAAAATCAAGCGGCTGCAAGAAGACTCGGAGAAGAGAAGAAAGGAGTTGACCACCAATCCACTGTGGACCGGGCTCAATGGACTGTTGCCTTACCTCTTGCCACTGTGGGGCCCCCTCGTTAGTTTATTGCTTTTGCTTTCATTACGGCCAGTATTATTCAACAACCTCATGGCATTTATTAAGTAACAGATTGAGA
>PVJH01037148.1:0-18193 GCA_004026705.1 Nesogale talazaci | reverse complement strand
TGGAGCTGCCGTCTCACTTGCACGGCTGTGGAGGTCTCCTCAGCAGAGTTGTATCCCAGTTCAAGTGCAGTGCCCGAGTGAATCACTTCCTCTCCCCTCTGCCAGCACCAGACAGCAGTGCCTTGTTCCATCTCTTAGTTCTGATGAAGTGAAACCTGTTTCCTCCTCTGTAAATATCCTTTTCTTATCCTTTGCTCATTTTCTTCATTTTTATCTCACTGATGTGTGTGCATATATCTATTATGCATGATTAATCTTTATGCTTATTCAAAGTCACATTAGTTTTATTTTCCTGATCATGAAAAGAATTCAGGATGCCCATATAGCAACAAGATTGAGGCAGTAATGAAAAAAATCTTACAACATTTAACAAAGAAAAGTCTAGGACCCTATGGCTTTTCCCAGACATTGAAAGAAGAATTAGCACAAATTCTTCCCAAACTCTCCCAGGAAAACAAAACAGCAAGGAATGCTTCCTGACTGATCCTACAAGGCTACCATTAATCTGTTAGCCAAGTCTAATAAAGATAGTACAAGAAAAGAAAACTACAGGCTGGTATCCCTTATAGATAGGGATGCAAAGGTTCTCCACAAAATAGGAGTGAACAGAATGCAGCAGTATATTCAAAAGATTATACACAGGACCAAGTGGTAACACAAAGGTAGTGCAGAAATGGAAAACCAGTCAGTTTAACATACCCTACCAACAGCATGAAGGAAAAAAGCAAGCACACGATTGCATTTGACACGATCCACTGTCTTTTCATCATAGAACTGCTCAGAGAACTAGGATTAAAAGGAAAATTCCTCAATGTGGCCAATATTTATAAAAAACTTGCAATGAATTCTGTAAACCTACTGATGAAAGTCTACAAGCTCCCCCTGGAAGACCGAGAACAAGAAAAGGACCTGCTTTTACAACATTCAGACCTCGTTAAAGTGGTGGAAGGCAAGGATGTTGTCTGGGGAAGACTAAGGTGACGCCTCATTTGAGACGCCTCATCTACATGTGCGAGTTGGAAGATAGCAGAATTGATGCGTATGAATTTTGGACTTGGCAAAAACTATTGAAAGTACCCCAGACGGCCAGAAGAACAAACAAGTATGTCTTGGAAGAAGGACGGGGCCGGAATGCTCCTTAGAATTATAGGTGTGGGGGGCTGAGCCCCGGTGGTGTAGTGGTTTTGTGTGGGACTGCAGCCCACTGGGCTGGAGGTTCAAATCCAGCGGCGCTTCTCAGGAGCGGTACTGGGTAGCGCCCATGACCACCAGAGGCAGTGATGCCCCCCCTCCAAAAAACAAAGAGAATTATAGGTGTGAGATGCATTCACATCCTTTGGACAAGTTAGCAGAAGAGCTCATTCCCTGGAAAAGGCCGTCATGCTTGGCAAAGTTGACAGTCATCCAGAGAAGAGGAGCGACCCAGTGGCTGCAGCAGTGAGCTCAAGCGTGACATCCACTGTGAAGATGGCACTGAACAACAATGTTTCCTTCCTTTCGTTTTGCAAAGAGTTTCTGTGTGTTGGAAGCAAATCCACAACCCCAGCACCACTCAGTGTTGCTGGAAGTTGTAGCCACAACAGCTCATCAAAAAGCAAGAAAGGTACCCATGTTGGAAAAGAAGAAAAGCTATTTCTATTCATATTTGCCATGAGTGTCCCAAAGGATTCATAGAGTTCCTATAACTAGACCGCGGATTCAGGAAAGTTGCAGGGCACAAGAGCAACATGCAGAAATAAGTTGTGTATTTTCTTTCTTTTTAAGTTGTGTGTTTTCATCAGCAGTGACCAATCTGAAAAAGAAATGAAATGGGCTGAGTCCAGTGGTGTAGTGGTTGTGTGTGGGACTGCGGCCCACTGGGTTGGCGGTTCAAATCCACTAGCAGCTTTCCAGGAGCAAGGCTGGCCTCCCACTCCCATCAGTGGGCAGTGATGCCTCCCCCAAAAGGAAAACAAATGCTAATTATAAGAAATGAAAAGAAGCGTGTTTTTTAAAAACATGGAGTAAATTTCCTAGGAGTAAATTTAACCAAGAAGGTGAAAAACTAAACACTAAAACACTCTCAAAAGAAACTAAGCTGTAAATAAGTAGATGTATCATATATGTTCATGTATAAGCCAAGTTTTTCAGCACATTTTTTTTCTGTTAGACAATTTTTCAAAAAAAAATCGTCAATATATGAACATCTCACGCTTTCAAAAATTCTAAAGCTATATAGCTGTTTGCTCCATTATTTGCATAGGAAATGACCACAATACAAGAGAAAAAGAACCAAAACAGCAACTGATTTATGTTTTTTTGTTGTTTTTTTTTGGGGGGGGCATCACTGCCCTCAGGTGGTGGGAGTAGGAGGCCCAGCCTTTGTTCCGTGGAGCTGGAATCGAACCCCCATCCCAGTGGGCCGCAGCTTTTTGTTTTTATTATTTTTTTTTTAGGTATCGCTGCCCTCTGGTGGTGGGAGCAGGAGTCCCAGCCTTTGCTCCTGTGGAGCTGGAATTGAACCTCCATCCCAGTGGGCCGCAGTCCCATGCGCAACCACTACGCTACCGGGGCTTAGCTGCTTTTTATGTATGGATGTTCCCATGTATAAATATTTGAAGCCTTAGAAAATTATTCCAGCACATTTAAAATTTTTTGGGGGGCGGGGTGGGGGCATCACTGCCCTCAGGTGGTGGGAGTAGGAGGCCCAGCCTTTGCTCCGTGGAGCTGGACTTGAACCTCCATCCCACTG
The DNA here is from genome assembly GCA_004026705.1 of Nesogale talazaci. Taxonomy (NCBI): domain Eukaryota; kingdom Metazoa; phylum Chordata; class Mammalia; order Afrosoricida; family Tenrecidae; genus Nesogale; species Nesogale talazaci. Next base: position 15,462 of record PVJH01037148.1, on the reverse strand, counting down.
TGTGCGCAGTCCCGCACACAACCATACCACCAGGGCTCAGCCCTCCAGCACATTTTTAATGCAGTTTTTATGATAAACTTAGATGTCTCAGCTGATATTCGGATAGGCTTATCCTCAAGAATATACAGTACTTATTGATATATTGAAAGATATATTGCCAAGATTGGAACCATAATGTAAAGATGACAATTTTAGCCAACATAATTCACAGCGTAATTCCTGTGAAAGCTCTTAAGAGTCTTTGCAGAAGTGGAAAAACTAATCTTCAGATACCTATGGGATTATAAGCATTCTTAAAAGGAAGAAAAAGAAGATCAGGGTACCAAAATGGAGACAGTCTCTTCAGTAGATGGTAGGGAAAGCAGTCTCCACGTGACGCCATCCTCACACCATCAACAATACTTCTTTAAATCTATTCATTCAGAATGGGTCTAAATATAAAAACGGTGGAACAGGAGTCTCTAGTATGAAGTGCTTGGTCCTGTGGGGCCGTTCCTGACTCTCGGCAAGCACTCGGGTCACTGTCTAATACTAAGGGTCAGAACTTTAGTGTGGTTCACTGTGTAGTCCCGGGATCCGTCCCTAGGTGTGTCTTTTCCGCAGGTTCTTAGGGACGTGGCACAGGTGCATGTGGAAATAGCCTTGACTTTATTGCACGCAGGAGCGCTGGCGACATAGTGGGGTGGCGTGTAAGCTGCTCGGGGGGTAAATGAGGCTCTCTGCCCCTGGCTAGAATTCCGGTCTCAGAAACACCACGGCCATTCTCGTCTGTCCGGTGGGCTGTGAGTCGGAATGGACCCTGGCCGTGTGTTTGGGTTTCAGGGCAAGCAGCAGCTCTGGCGGCACACTAGGTGTGCACTGCCCTGCCATAGGGCAACCATTTGAACCCACCAGCCTCTCCAAAGATGAGGCTTGCGGCTCCCATAAAGATTGACAATCCGGGAACCCCACAGGGACAGCTATGCTCTGTCCTGTCGGACCCCTGAGGGTTGGAACCCACTCGAAGGCAAGGGAAGGAACCCCAGTGACCCTGGGATAAGGCTTGGACTGCTCCCTTAGGATGGACAGTGTCGGTCACTGTGCGTCAGAATTCACTTGGTGGCAGTGGAGTGGTTCCAGAAAAGGCTTCAAGTTTTTTCTTTTTCTTTTTTTTTTTTTTAGGCATCACTGCCCTGGTGGTGGGATTAGGAGGCTCAGCCTTTGCTCCTGTGAGCGGGAATTGAACCTTCGTCCCAGTGGGCCGCAGTCCTGTGCACAACCACTACGCCACCGGGGCTCAGCCCAAGGCTTCAAGTTTTTTAGTGATTTAAAAGCTGCATGTGTAGAGAGTGAAGGTGACTGAGTGATGAAGAAATTGTTGTGAGCAGGAGTTGGTTTAATCTTTTGGAAGTGACGGCAAATTTACATCACATGAAGAGGCAGTTGGGAGTAGTCCCCAGTCAGATGTTAGCCAGCCCTGGGACTGACCGTCCGTGTAACTAACACCCAGCTATGGAAAGACAGAGCAAAGAGACTCCTAGGAAATATTAAATAATCAGGACCACGTTACATTTCTGTTGGCTAGTGCTGCTCTGCACTTGTGTCAACATTATGTGGGCCACTTAATAAAGTGCAGATTCCAGGACCTATCCCACACCACTTTACACATAATGCCTGGGATTAAGACTTTGTTGGGTTTTTTTTTTTCTCGTTTGTTTTGGGGCATCACTGCCCTCTGGTGGTAGGAGTAGGAGGTCCAGGCTTGCTGCTGGAATTGAACCTCCAACCCAGTGGGCCACAGTCCCGCTCACAACCCCTACGCCACCGGGGCTGAGCCCCGGGATTAAGACTTTCTTAGACACAGTTCAATAACTAATAGTCACTTGGCTAGTGAATTAGTAGCCAAGAATGGTTTATTGTGTCCCAAATAAACCCATGTGTGTTAACTAAGCACGTCACGAGGGTGCTCAGTGGCTGACAATTAAGGGGGATCCCTCCCGGGAAATCCAAGTGCTCTCCTGCCAAAGGAAAGGTGAGGGGTGGGGAGCATAGGTACTGTTAAAACCAAACTAGAAATTTATGACGACGAAAGTCATCTGAACATCCTCTATGCAAAGATGACTCTTAAACATTTTGATCAACATCCCTGCTCCCATTTCTGGGTGTCTCAGTATATGTGACCCATGTACGCTGTCTTTCTTAGAATAATTCTTGGCTAGAGAATAGGATGTGTGAGGGATCTGCAAAAGGTGCTTGGGAAAATGGAATTGGCGCTAATGGAGTTTGTCGCCAACTTTTGGAAGTGTTTTTAAACGTACTGGAGGCATGGTGTAGCCAGCGTAGAAGGTACATTCTTTTTTGAAAGACAGATGAAAACATAGCATGTCCGCACACCTCCTCTTTCTGCCGCAGAATTTCTCTTTGGTGTTCCTCCACCCACTTCCCAGGCCGCCTCTTGCCTGTGCATCTCCCTTAGGATGGGGAGAGCAGGGCATACCTGCTCCTTCCTCTGTGACCGCCAGGTTCTAGCCATACTTGCTTCCCTCAGATGAGGGCTTCTGCCGGCCCCCTTCTCCAGCGTGGGCGGTGGTCCCGGGTGCTGCGGCTCATGGTGCCACAGTGTGAGGTATTAATTAGGTTGCTCGTGTTTTCCTTTTATTTCAGGGCGTCTAGATTTTGTAGCCCCTGTCAGTCTCCCCTATCCCCAAACCCCCAAACCAAACTCCTGCCATTGAGTGGATTCTGACTCAGTGATCCTGTCTCAAGATCATAAAAATAGTTCCTAAGCACATCAATGGTCTTAGTGTTTAAAAAAGTGATAAAAGCATGTGCACCATTTTTTTTGTTTCAGCAAATGATGTTAAGTGGAGCACCCACCCACTCCCCTCCCCCACAAGAGTAGTCTGGGTATTTTTTGAGAGCAGTTTTAAATGTGCAGAGAAATGTGCAGCAAGTAGGGGGTTCCCATCTGCCCCTTCCCTCAACTCCCGCTCCAGAAAGCATTCTATGTTCCTGGCCCCCTTTTGAATGGTGCTCCCCTTCCTCACTGGTTGAGCTGACACCCTGTATCCATTCCAGCGTTCTACTGACTACACGTTTATAGTGTGGGAGCTGGGCTCCAAGTCTGTCATTATGCTGTTCCAAAGTTTCCTGGCTGTTCTTAATATCTCCTCTCCCTGTGTTGGAACCTGCCTGTCTTTTGGGTGGGAAGGATACTGATAGGTTATTTGGAAAGAAGGTTATTTTGCTCGCTGGCCTCTTGGTGAGGTGAGAGACAGAGGCAGTCAGACTGCCTGGGAGAGCAGGTCAGGAGAGGGAAAGACAGGGGGGAGCAGGTTGGCTCGGACCAGGGGCAGGTGACTGGGCTGGATCCTGGGGGTGGGGTAGGCAAAGGACTCTGGTGCACCGTGGCTGTGAAGATAAGAGTGACTTTCTGGTGTGGGGACACCCCCCCACATCCCTCCCTCCTCTCAGAGAGAAGATGGTGAAGACAGTAGTGGAACTGCTGACCAGCCAGGTGGGAGAGAAGATGATGGTGGTGCTGACCCTGCGCCTCCTCTACTTGCTCATGACCAAGCAGGAATGGCGCCCACTCTTTGCCCGGGAGGGTGGCATCTACGCGGTGCTGGTCTGCATGCAGGAATATAAAACCTCCATTTTGGTGCAGCAGGCGGGGCTGGCGGTGAGTGGGCTGGGCCTGGTGGGGAGGGGAGGGCAGAGGTGGGTGGGAAAGCTAGGTTGCCAGGCTACGGATGGTAACAGGAGAGTGCAGTGGATTAGACAAGGCGTAAATGTTGGGGTGGAAAACTGGATACACTGAAGAGTTCTGATTGGGTGTATAGTCTGAGCGATTGAGGAACAGAGGGAGACTTTTTTAAGATGGGGGTGGGGGGGCCAGGTTGGAAAGGGAGCAGCAGGGTAGGTATGGTGCCCTTTTGTGAAGGAGGGGAGCACTGGCAGGGAGGAAGGTCTGTGGGAAGGTGAGGAGTGAGTGATTGGGGTTGTTCACTTTCCCTTGCCTATTTGAGGGACAGTTAGGTGGCTTGTTCAAGACACGTTTTCTATCTAGACTTAATGATTAAGGATTTTTCCTCCTTTGTTTTTGAGTGGAACCCTTAGTCCTCACCACATATGGATAAAACAAAGCCAGTATTGCTCTCCCCCCACCCCCACCCCCCAGTCCTGTGCCCAGAGAATCCAGAAAACCCTGATTGGGGGAGCCCACAGAAGAATTGGCTTTCCAACTACTGTGACGGAAAGGTGAAAGTGTGGCCCCAGAGGGGCCCAGTGGACCTGGTCCAGAGCAGTTCTGAGAGCAGGACCGCAGTCTGTGTCCGCAGTGTAAGGTCCAGGGAGGGGCCAAGGCCTTGCCTGCCTTTATGGGCTCTCTAGGTACTCTTCTTCCAAGAGCCGCCACCACACATTTACTGAGCCATGAGCACGCCCTGCACCTCTCACACCCGGTGACAAATCTAGAATATGTGCCCCTAAACACAAACTCTTACTCCGTAGCAAAATGACACCATCTTGTTTATAACTTTGTGTGTGTGGGGGGGGGAGGGATCACTGCCCTCTGGTGGTCGTGGGAGCTACGCAGCCTTGCTCCTGGAGAGCCGCTGCTGGATTTGAACCGCCACACCCGTGGGCCACAGTCCCGCACTCAACCACTACGCCACCGGGGCCCAGCCCACTTGTTTATAACTTAACCAAACAAACGATTATCGCAGAATTATCTCTGACCTAGTAACCATGTGTGTCAGAATCGGATCGTGCGCTCCAGGGGGTTCAGTCTGATCTCCGGGAAGTAGATCACCAGGCCTATTTTTCAGGCACCTCTGGTTGGACGCGAACCTCCAGCCATTTGGTTAGCAACCAGGGTATTCATTATTGACACCACTCAGGGACTCCAGCAATAACCAAAGGTTACAGAATCCAGCTCATGGGTTGGACAGAGTTGTCTGACCTCATTACACAGTAGCATTTGTTTGTCGGGCTACGCCTCTCAAGGGGGAGTGTCTTGAACATAATTCCAAATCCATCCCATCCTAGAGGATTTTTTCTGGGGAGAGTCAGACCTTTACAGACATTCTTTCCCATAATTCCAACTACTCTGCCTGTGGGACGAGCAAGTCACCTCCTTGAGAAGGAGCTGGATACTGACTTTGGAGGTCAAGGGACGTAAGCATGGGAGTGTTGGTATCTAGGTGGCATTTGTCATTACAGGAGTGGACAGGGTAACCCCAGGACATGCGTGCAGAAGAGCAGGGCGGGGCTAAAGGACATCATGTCGAGGGAGCTGACAAGGGACCAACTAGAGAAGTGGGTGGGGGGCGTGGCAGCAGGAAAATGTGGACTCGTGGGCCTAAGAGGGGAGAGGTTTTGCAAAGGGAAGAGTGGTGAAGTGAGACTGGAGACAACTCCAGGGAAAGCCTACAAAGCAGATAGGGCGCTGCCCTGGGGGAAGGGACAGTTAGTGTTGGTGCTGGCCGGGTGGAACACGAGATTGCCGGGAGCACTATGTTCTGGTAAGGCTGCGGCTTGGTCTGTTCCTCTGTTCTGCTCATTTGTAAGCAACTCCAGGTTAGGGGGTCTTGAATGGGGGGGCATTCCTCTGAGCACTGCTGACCCTGCTCCCACCTGCTCCGCACAGGCTCTGAAGATGCTGGCAATCACCGGCTCCTCTGAGATCCCCACTTTGGTCACCGGCCGAGATTCTATCCACCCCTTGTTTGACGCCCAGATGACCAGAGAGATCTTTGCCAGCATCGACTCAGCTACCCGCCCCGGCTCCGAGAGCCTGCTCCTGGCTCTGCCTGCAGCAGTGATCCTGATGCTGAACACTGAGGGGTCAGGGCGTGCCCCTCCAGACCCCGCTAAGCTCTAGGACCCATGTGTCCCACAGAAACGCCTCCAGGGGCTCGCCTCTGACTGTCACTGGAACAGAGGCCAAACGCTTGGGCGTATGGGGGTTCCCAGAGAAGACCTCACCCCTTCCCTGCCTTCCAGGGGCTTGCAGAGTGACCTGGGTGGACCACTGGCGCCCTCTCCCCAGCTGTAGAACTCCTTCCCCCTGCCCCTCAGCCCTGCTTTCATGACGGTCACTCTTTGTTTCTCTCCGGGTCACCTCTCCCCTCCTAGGTGTGCTTCTGCCGTGAGGAATGGCCTGCTCCTGCTCAACCTGCTCTTGTGCAACCATCACACTCTGGGAGACCAGATTATAACCCGGGAGCTGAGGGACACCTTGTTCAGGCACTCGGGGATCGCCCCGGGCACAGAGCCGATGCCCACCACACGCACGATCCTCTTGATGCTTCTCAACCGCTACTCAGAGCCGCCGCCGGGCAGCCCCGAGCACGCAGGTACTATTGTGGGGGGGCAGCCGGGGCCAGGAAGGCGCAGGAAGCAAGTGGGCAGTTTGGTGCCCAAGCTAGGTTCTAAGAAGAGCTCCTCCCAAAGGGAGGGGGACCTCCTAGGATAGGTGCCATGGGATTGCCTTCTTGGAATGGCTTTCATCCGACACTTAGCGACAGCGTCACCAGGCCGCATGCCTCTCAGAGCCGCTCGAAGCCTACGAGGATTCCCGTCTGTCGGGCTAGCTTTAGTCCAGTGTCATTGGACAGTAGACTGTTGGCAGATGTGGCTTCTAGGAGAGGACCTCTTAGGAGGGATTGTAATTTATGGTGCATGTGACATACTGTTGTCGGGATGGAAGGACATGTAAATCGGCACTGTGTATCTTTCAGGCACTAGATTGAAAGCGAGGCTGCTACGTAGTATAGAGCTACAGTGTTAACAATATGTTTATTGCCTTAGGTAACAGGACAGCTAATCCTTAATAATAAAAAGTACTTTTCTGGTTCTATACGGAGGCCTGATTGCGCTGTTGCGGAAGTGCTGCACTACTAACTCAGCTCCGCGGTTCCAACCCCCCAGCTGCTCTGTGGGAGAGAGAGAGCCTGTTTACTCCTGTAGAGATCTGCAGCCCGGGAGCCCCACGTCGGGTGGCCGCGAGTCAGACTGGACTTGCTCCCGGTGGGCTCTGTTTTTATCCCGTGGCCGTCTGAGATGAAGGAGCCCTGGTGGCGCAGTGGTTGAGTGGGGCTGTAGTCTGTAAGGGGAGCAGTTCAAAACCACTCGCCCCTGCTTGGGAGAAAGACGGAGTGTTCTGCTCCCATAGCCAGTCAGAGTCGCAGACACTCCAAGGGGTAGTTGTACCTCTCCCATATGCCGGGTCGGCATCGCCCAGCCGCCAGTGAGAGCGTGAGAGAGGAGATGCAAATCTAGTGTTGGCCTGGGCAGTGTTTGCCACACTGGTGGTTTGGTGCTGGTTTTGTTTGTTTTACTGTAGCTAACTCTGTGTATTTTGGGGGCCGGGATAGAAACCGCAGGCGTCTTTAAAGTGGGAGGAAAGCTTTGGGGTAATTATTTCTGTACCTTCCCATTCCTGGGATTGACTAAACTTGTATGACTTCTCTTCATACACATTTTCCCCACCGTGTGTCTGGGCTGCAGCACTGGAAACCTCTGGCTCCCAGGGCCAGCACGGGTCCCCTGAGCTACTGATTCGATCCATAGTGGGGGGCCCATCTGCAGAACTTCTCCTGGACTTGGAGCGGGTACTGTGCCGTGAGGGTGGCCCGAGGGGTGCTGTGAGGCCCCTCCTCAAGCGCCTGCAGCAGGAGACCCAGCCCTTCCTGCTGCTACTGCGGACGCTGGATGCCCCGGGGCCCAACAAAACTCTGCTGCTGACGGTGCTGAGGTGAGGGGCCTATGCAGGTGCTGCTCATGCTGGGGACGGGCAGCAGGGATGAGCCAGCCACTCACTGGTGCCATCTCCTTGCCAGGGTCATGACCCACCTGCTGGATTTCCCTGAGGCCACGGTGCTCTCCTGGCATGAGGTCCTGGAGCCCTGTCTCAGCTGTCTGAGTGGCCCCACCTGGGACTCTGAGGTACCCCAGTCTGGACAGAGGCATGGCGGCTGGGAGAGGGCGGGTGTCATTTCCAGGGTCTTCCTGAATGTGGCTGGAGGGCCTTGAGTGGGTGAGGCTAGAAAAAAGACGGCTAAGGTTACTTAAGAGATTCCAGAAGTGGGGCCTTTGAAGCTTACGTGTGGTTTTTAGAGATGCCCACGTCTACCAGTCCCAAGGACTCTGGCTCCACAGCCCTGTTCCGGGCCCAGGAATGGCTCTTGAGGGTGCTGGGCCCTGTCAGAAATCTGCTGAGGAGTGCGTCCCCAGCTCTGCCCCTCCCAGCCCCCTGTGGAGCCCAGCTCTCCGTATTTGGTTGTAGTGTGTGTGGTGGTCTCCTTCCCGGGGCTTTCAGGTGTCTGCACCCACTTCCTTTCCTGAACTACCGAGCCCCCACTCCTCCAATACACACTGCGTCCCCTTTGTTGCCTGTGGATGGTGATTAAAGCACGCGGCTGTGGGCTCAGATTGTTCAGGAGCTGGTCTGCTTCCTGCACCGCCTGGCCTCCGTGCACAAGGATTATGCCGTGGTGCTCTGCTGCCTGGGAGCCAAAGAGACCCTCTCGAAAGTCCTGGAGAGGCACTCAGCCCAGCTGCTGCTGGGGTGTGAGCTTCGAGACCTGGTAACAGAGTGTGAAAAGTACGCCCAGCTCTCTAGCAAGCTCCCCGCCAGCATCCTGGCAGGCTGCATCCAGGTGAGTGGGGTGCTGTGTGGAGCTGAGGGAGGTGGGAGACAGACCAGGGGCAGGGAGCCTGTGTGCGCCTGTGTGCTAGGGGTGCAGGTGGGAGTCAGCCTGGGCCATTCGTTGCCAGACTCTCTGCCCCCACAGGCTCAAGCCCCAATATTTGGGGAGAAAGGAGCAGAGGGTTCTGTTGCCCCTCGGCTTTCTCTTCCTACACCCCCCTTTTCATGTCTTCCTCCTCACCCCCCTCCTCCCAATATTCCTGCTGCAGATGGTGCTGGGCCAGATTGAAGATCACAGACGAACCTACCAGCCCATCCACATCCCCTTCTTCGACGTGTTCCTCAAGTACCTCTGCCAGGGTTTGTGCCCCGATCTGCGTGCCCCTGGTTCCCACGCCAGGGTTTGCAGCCCCCCCACTCTTGCGGTCCCTAAACTGTGTCTGCCCCCTCCACCCCCAGGCTCCAGTGTGGAAGTGAAGGAGGACAAGTGCTGGGAGAAGGTCGAGGTGTCTTCCAACCCGCACCGGGCCAGCCGGCTGACGGACCGGAACCCCAAGACCTACTGGGAGTCCAATGGCAGCGCCGGCTCCCACGCCATCACCCTGCACATGCACCGTGGTGTTCTTGTGAGGTGGGAATGTGCCCGTGTGTGCACACACCTGTCTCCTCTGACATGCACCACAAGCAGCTCTCAAACACCCATGTACGACAACCCAATCTGGTGATGTCGCCCATCCAGTACAACTGTCAATCTGCTATTCCCATAGGGATTTGTATTAGGCACCCCGCATGGGTTCTAGATGAGCACTTCTCAACCTTCCAAATGCTGCGACCCATTCGTGCAGTTCCTCATGTGGTGGTGACCTCCTAACCAGAAAGTTCTTTTCATTGCTACTTCATCACTGTCATTTTGCTACTATTGTGAATCGGGCGGCCCCTGTGAAAGGGGTCCTGACGCACAGGTTGAGAACTGCCTGTCTGGAGCTGCAGGAACAACGAGCTACAGTGCTTGTCCTCAGGGAACTGCAGTCTGTCGAAGAGCTAGGGTAGCAAGCCAGTGAGCACGGAATAAGAACACGCGCTCTCGTTGACCTGTGTGCTTGTTCCTGAGAGAGCGGAGCAATGTCTGGGCAGGCTGAGGGTGGACTGAGCTAGCTTTGGAAGCCAACGTTAGCTCGATGAAGAGGGAGACCATGGATAGTCTAGACAAAAAGGAAGAATCACAAGGCTGAGTTTCAGGCCCCGTAAGTGATTGAGTTTATCTGGTATGAGGGGTGGGGATAGGATGTTAGTCTGTGTTGACTACAGAAACAAATTCGTAGACCCTCGTGTATGAGAGAGAACTTTATATCAGAGAGCAATTATACTTTAAAAAACACCCCAACCCAGTCCAGATCAAGTCCGAGTTCAATATTAGCCCTCACGTCCAATATCAGCTCAAGAATTCCTCGAGACTCGTGCAGCACATGCAGTGATGCCTAATGCCAGATCACTGGCCAGTGGTGGATTCAATGGTGGTGGAAGTATCTCAGGCCTGCTGTGGGTCTCCACGTGGCTCCTCCAGCCCCAGGGCTCTGGTTGTCATCAGTGTGGCTCCATGTATCTTGTTAGCAGAAAGATGAAGCAGAGAGAATTTGTGTGTGTGTGTGTGTGTGTGTGTGTCTGTGTCTGTGTCTGTGTCTGTGTCTGTCTGTCTGTCTGTCTATCTGGCCTCCAGTGGGCTATATGTATCCATGGTGCCTGTAAATGAGGTCATCAACCTGCGACCTGGTTGACAGGCTAGACTCCACCCCTTTGCAAGTTGACACCAGATTACATAACTGTCACAGATGGCAAAGTGGCAGATGAGGCCTTCAAGTAGACCAAAGTCAGGTCACAGAGAACTATGTGAGCTGAGTTGTTTCCACTTTATTCTGAAGAGTTAGGGAAAATACACGAGTGGATGTATTTTTTTTTGTGGAGGGGGGGGCATCCCTGCCCCCTGGTGGGAGTAGGAGGCCCAGTCTTACTCCTGGAGAGCTGCTGCTGGGTTTAAATCGCCAACCCTGTGGGCCACAGTCCCGCACACAATCACTACGCTACTGGGGCTCAGCCCAACGAGTGGGTTTTTTATGGAGAAAATGAACCCTGGCAATTTTGGGAGATTGGACTGGAAGGAGTTAGAAGGTTTGTGTCACTGTCTCATGAAAAGATCAGTGTCTTCTGTTGGGCGGAGAGAAGGGCGACAGGGAGGAGGTCATGGATGCAGAGATGCTTAGAGGGAGCGTCTGTTGGACTCGCCATTGACTGGATGTGAGTGACCGAGTCGCTGATGTCCGTACTGTGAACCTGTGTGAATACTGGTGGGTTGGCAGTTCTGGTCCCCAGGAGAGAGACAGTGGAGAGGGGGCAGTTTCGTAGCCCTCCCATTTTGGACGTGTTGACTCTGAGGTGCTTGTGGAACAGGCTGTCGAAATGTCTGTGAATAAAACCGCTTCGAAGCTCAGGAGAGAGCGAGGGCAGAGAGGCCGACGCAGACTCATTGAAACGATGGATCTAGATGGAGCCTCTTTGGGGGGCTCTAAAGCGGGGAGCAGCGGTCCAAGAGAGGCCTGGCACCTAGAGAGCCAGCAGAGGAGTGGGAGCCTGAGAAGAAGGTGCTGAGTCGAAGTGGTTTTGAGTTAAGTCAAACCTCAAAACTGAAATCACTGCCATCAAATCGACGGCGACGCTGGCTATTGGATAGAGTAGGATGGCAGGTTTCCTAGACACTCCCCCCCCCCCCAGCCCCAGACACACACAGTTATTTTTTTTCAGACTCACTCTTAATAGGAGAAAGCCCCCGTCTTTCTGCACAGCACCTGGTGGTTTTGAACCGCTGACCGTGCTGTTAGCAGGCCACTGCCTGACCACGACGTTCCCCAGGACCCCAGTTCTGACTGATTGCTCTTCCCTCCCAGGCAGCTGATTCTGCTGGTGGCTAGCGAGGACTCTAGTTACATGCCGGCGCGGGTGGTGGTGCTGGGGGGTGACACTGCCAGTTGTATCAGCACTGAGCTTAACACGGTGAGGCTGCCTTCCTCTTCCGCCTCCTCCCTCCATTCGTCCCCGGGCAATTCCCACATCGCTCTCTCCGGGAGGCAGGCTTTGCCTTGTCAGCAGGGAGAGTGGGCTTGAATGGGCAGCCTAGGCCCATGGTTTGGGTTTTGGGGAAGTGAAGGGCGGACGACTATGGTGGTCCTTCCAGCCCCGCTGCTGGAGGTGCGAGCTCAGTTTTCCTCCCCCCCTGCCAGGTCAACGTGCTGCCCGCTGCCAGCCGGGTGGTCCTCCTGGAGGGCCTGAACCGCTTCTGGCCCATCATCCAGATCCGCATCAAGCGCTGCCAGCAGGTGTGGTGAGAGAAGACGCCAGGACTGTGGGCATCGGGAGGTGGCATGGGTGTCTGCAGTGACAGGTTTGCCCACACCTCAGAGACCAGGGCTCTAGCCTGGTCCATCTAGGGATGGTCTGGGAATGCATTGGAGTTGACATGTGCAGGGATGTCCCAAGTGTCTCTGGGAAACCTGGGGTGCGACCCTTCGTGGGTGGCCTACCTTAGACCCTGACTTGGGTGGTGCTGGGCAGCAGAGGTGGCTTATGTGACAGACGAGTGTGTGCATGTTGCAGGGTGGCATCGATACCCGGGTTCGGGGCGTGGAGGTCCTGGGCCCCAAGCCCACGTTCTGGCCACTGTTCCGGGAGCAGCTGTGTCGACGCACAGCCCTCTTCTACACTCTGCAAGCGCAAGCCTGGAGCCAGGACATAGCCGAGGACCGCAGGCGCCTCCTGCAGCTCTGCCCCAGGTGGGTGGGCAGGGCTGAGGGGGGGACAGGGAGACGCTGGAGAGAAGCTTCCGGGTGGGTGTGAAAGGCAAAGTGGGAGAAGGTGAACTTGTGCTGAGTGGGGTAGGCCGATGGACTGAGGCTCAGGATGGGGAGCGGGAATCTGCACCGAGTGGAGGCCTCCAGGATATCTCTGCCTTTAACCCTGAACCGTGCACGTCTCCTCCCAGGCTGAACAAGGCTCTGCGCCATGAGCAGAGTTTCGCTGACCGTTTCCTCCCCGACGAGGAGGCCGCGCAGGCACTGGGCAAGACGTGCTGGGAGGCGCTGGTCAGCCCTCTGGTGCAGAACATCACCTCCCCCGGTAACCATGCTGCCACCTGTCCAGCTCACCACCCCTTCTGTCTGTTCCCAGGCATCACTGAGCTCATCTGTGGGTTCCTGCCTTCATCTCGTAGGCCTGTCACCTAAGGCTTCCTCTCCTCCTCCCCTCGGCGCTGCTCTCTGCCATTCAAATCTCCATGCCCTCCCCACCCCACACCGCACTTGTCACTGGGGCCCCAGACTCCCGCTGACTTGAGCTTTGGTACAGGGGGGATGAGGGGTGTGCCTCCCCCAGAGCTTCTGTCCAGCTACTCTTCGGGCTCTCCTTGCCACCATTCCCCATGGAGCTCTCTCCGGCCCTCTCTCAGATGCGGCGGGTGTAAGCTCCCTGGGCTGGCTGCTGGACCAGTACCTGAAACAGAGGCACAACTCTCGGAGCCCCCCGAGTCGAGCAGCCCTCTTTGCCTCTCATGTCCGTCGTCTCTGCCGCCTGCTGGTGCACGTCGAGCCTCCTCCTGGGCCTTCTCCTGAACTGTGCCCTCGACCCTGTAAGTCCAGCCATGGCCAGACAGTTAGCAGTCTGGCTCCTCCCCCGCCTGAAATGTCACTCAACCAACTGCTCTTCTGTGGGACTTTCCAGGGCATCAAGACCAGAGAGTCCTGGGCAGAGCCCAGGCTGAGATGGTAGCAATGTCCTTGCCTTCTGTTTTCCACAGTCAGCAAGAACAGTAAAGGTCGGGATCGGAGCCTTGGGCCTCCCCCAGTTCTTCCGAGCAGCAGCCTGAGGAACATCACCCAGTGCTGGCTGCGTGTGGTACAGGAGCAGGTGGGCAAGGCTGGGGGGTGGGCGTGTGTGTGTGTGTGTGTGTGTGTGTGTGTGTCTGAGGCACTGACGGAGCAGCTCCTGGGATGCTACTTCTTGCCCTTTGTCTGCAGGTCAGCAGGTTCCTGGCTGAAGCGTGGGGAGCCCCAGACTTTGTGCCACGCTACTGTCAGCTCTATGAGCACTTGCAGAGAGCAGGCTCTGAGCTGTTTGGGCCCCGGGCCGCCTTCACACTGGCCCTGCGCAATGGCTTCTCGGCCGCTTTGCTGCAGCAGTCCTTCCTCACTGCTGCTCACGTGAGTTCAGCCCCCGTGTGGCCACCACCTCTCCACGCCCGTCTCACCCCTCACTGCCCTCCGCCGCATCAGTCACGGTTTTCCCGATGCCTTTCCAATGCCTCCAGATGAGTGAGCAGTTTGCCAGGCACATCGACCAGCAGATGCAGGGAAGCCTGATTGCTGGAGCCCCAGGGGTGGAAATGCTGAGGCGCCTGCAGCGGCAGCTGGAGCCCATCATGGTCCTTTCGGGCCTGGAGCTGGCCACTACCTTTGAGCACTTCTACCAGTGAGTGCAAGTCTGGAGGGGGAAGGGATAGGAGGCTCGGCGTCTAGGGAGCTGGAAGGGGTCCAGATGAGAAGGAGGTGAGTGTGGACAGTGGAGAGGAGAGATTAGGATAAGAGGATCACACCACTGGTGGAAAAGGAAGGAGAGGGACTGAGCCCCGGTGGCATAGTGATTGTGTGCAGGACTGCAGCTCACAGGGCTGGCGGTTCAAATCCAGCAGCAGCTCTCCAGAAGCAAGGCTGGGCCTTCAACTCCCACCAGGGGCCAATAACGCCTACAAAAAAAAAAAGGGGCTGAGCCCGGTAGTGTAGTGGTTGTGCGCAGGACTGTGGCCTACTGGGACGGAGGTTCAATTCCAGCAGTGGGGCTGGGCCTCCTGCTCCCACCACCGGAGAGCAGTGATGCAAAAAAAAAAAAAAAAAAGGAAGGAGAAGGAAGATAAGATGCAGGGTCTATGGTTCGGGTCTATGGTTCAGACTGGCTGGAGCAGAGGGACCAGAATTCTGGGAGAGGAGCCTGGGCCTGGGCCACCCTAGGCACCCACACTAAAGCTTGGCCCCGTGCTGTATGTGTGCTGCAGGCACTACATGGCGGACCGACTCCTGGGTGTGGGCCCGAGCTGGCTGGAGGGGGCCGTGCTGGAGCAGATCGGTCCCTGCTTCCCCAACCGCCTGCCCCAGCAGATGCTGCAGAACCTGAGCACCTCCGAGGAGCTGCAGAGGCAGTTTCACCTCTTCCAGCTCCAGCAGGTCGACCAGCTGCTTTTGGAGCAAGAGAATAAGGAGGAGGGGCAACTCGAGGAAGAGGAAGTAAGTGCAAGGGAAAGAGGAGAACAGGAAAGGGTACTAGACCAAAGAAGGAAGCCCAAGGGTGCTTGACATCCTCTTTCCCTCAGGAGGAAGAAGAGGAAGAAGAGGCTGAGAAAGAGCTGTTTGCTGAAGATACAAGCCCCACAGTTTCTGTCATGGTCTTGTCACCGCGCTGCTGGCCGGTCTCCCCGCTCTGCTACCTGGCTCATCCCAGAAAGTGCCTTCCTGCAGCATTCTGTGATGCCCTCGACCACTTCTCCAACTTCTACAACCAGAGTGAGGAGCGAGGGGGAGGAACCGGGGCTGGGCGAGATCTGGGTGACGGGAGGCTGCTGAGTGGACTTTGGGTAGGAGCCTGTAGGTATAAGATCAAAGGGGGGGAGGGGCAGTAAACTTGTAGGGAGGGTGAAAATGTATGCGTTGTGTCTTTGTTAATGTTTAGTTTTATGATTTCCTTCCATTTTGTAAGAGTTTAGTCTACATTTTCTTTCTCTAACTTGAGGCTGGATG
>PVJH01037147.1:0-18205 GCA_004026705.1 Nesogale talazaci | reverse complement strand
TTTGTACATAGATCAGTAGGAAATTTTGCAAACAGAAAAAAATTGGAACTTTGCATGATTTAACATCCAGAAAGCTGTATATCAGAGTTGTATGTTCTCACTATATTTATGTATTTAGTCTCTATGCTGAGCAAATATTCTGAGAAGTTAGATGCTGGAAAATGCAGCATCAGAATTTGAGGAAGTTTTTATTAACAATATGTGATATAAAGATGACATAGCCTTTCTTGCTGAAAGGGAGGAAGACTTAATTTGCTTGTTGATGAAAGGCAAGAGTTGCAGTCTTGAGTATGGAATACAATTAAGTAAGAAGAAAGCAAAAATCCTCACAACTGGACCACATCGAGATAAACAAAGAAAAGTTTGAAGTCAAAGATTTTGTTTTGCTTGAATCCACAATCTATAGTCTTCAATGCAGCAATCAAGAGATCAAAGGATACATTACACTGGGTCAATCTGCAATTCAAGACCTCTTTAAAATATTGGAAAGCAAAGATGTAACTTTGAGAGGTAAGGTACACCTGGCCCCAAACCTGGTAACATTCTGTTTTTAATCATGCCTCAGATTGCACATTGAATAAGTAAGACCAAAGAAGGATCAATAGAAGCAAAAGATCTTGAAAGTACTTTGGATTGCCAAAAGAACAAACAACTCTGTCGTGAAAGAAGTACAGCCAGAATGTGACTTAGATGTATGAATGGGAGTCTTAGTGTCATGTACTTGGACAGGTTATCAGGAAAGAGAAGTTCCTAGAAAAGGACATCATGCTGGGTAAAATACTGGGGGGGTTATGCATAACCTATAACAATGGGCCGAACATAAAAACTGTGATATGGTGCAAACCTAGCAGTGTTTCACTACAAAAATAACATGGAAGAGGATTTTGAAAAGTAACTTTCTCCAAAGACAAGTATGCCTATTCCCAAGGAACTCTTTGGTCACTCCTTTATAGTCAAAAAAATTTTTTTTCAAAAATCATAGAAACCATTTTTTGCTAAACAAAACATCAACATATGAAGACATTGCTTCTTGGTATATCTGGCATATAATTTTATCCACTTCTGACAATAGTGCATACATAGTGGACTGTGATTTGACCTCCTAATAATAAGGACAGAGATTTGAAACAATCAGTCACAATGCAGGAAAAGTAAGATGCTGACTCTTGTAATGATTAAAACTCTCAATTCTAAAAAGAAGAATGTGGTATCAGAAGGAAGGCTTATTAACTATTTGATACAGCAGGTAACAAAATTTTGGTTGCTGAAAAAATGAGTATTGGAAGCACTTGCTTATGAAGATCAAAGCTTATAGCCTTCAGTATGCATTACAACTCAATGTAAATTAAACTAAATTCCCACTAGACCCATTGGTAACAGCATGATAAATGGAGGGAAGTTTGAAGTTGACAAGGATTCCATCTTGCTTGGCTTCACAATCAATGCTCATGGAAGTCGCGGGCAAGGGATCAGACAACACATTGCATCTAGTATATCTGCTGCAGGAGACCTATTTAAAGCTATTGAAAGGCAAGGATGGTTTGTGAAGGACTAAGATACACCTGACTCAACCCCTGGTATTTTCAATTGCCTCATATGCATGTGAGAGTTGACCATTTAGTGAAAAATGACTGAAGGAAAATCAATATATCTGAATTATGCTGTTAGAGAAGAATATTCAAAGCATCATGGGCTACAAAAAACAAACAAACAAATCTGTCTTGAAGTACAGCCAGAAATCTCCTTAAGCGCAAGGATGGTGAGCCCTCATCTCATGTACATTGGACATGTAATCAGGAGAAAATAGGACATCATACTTTGTAAAATGGAAAGACCTCGAAAAAAAGATATGCACTTGATAACATGTACCAACACAGTGACTGAAACAATGGGTTTAAACATAACAATTGTGAAGATGGTACAGAATAAGTCGGTGGCTTGTTCTATTGTACAGTGTTGTTATGAATTAGACAGACTTGACTACACTGAACAAGAAAAACAACGAGTTTATGTTATTAGTAGATATTGATCCTTGGAAAATGACATCATAATTGGTAATAAGTCAGTGACAAAAATGAAGACCCTAATGAGATGAATTGACACAATGACTACAACAATAGGCTCAAGCATAACCACCATTCTGATAATTGGACAGGAACAGGCAGCTACAGGGCATCCAACAACAGCTCATCTTTACCTGGGCAGATACTCTCGTCTTTCTTCCAGGAAGCCGCTAGTTGGTGGCTTAGAAATGGTGACCTTGTAAGCATATTGAAAATGAGTCTTCAAGGGTTGAAGATTAACAATATGCCATCTAGCCGAGAAGCAACAAAGCCACATGGAAGAAGTACACCAATCTGTGAGGTGACAAGGTATCAGTGGGATCAGAAAAAAAAAAACACATCATCATGGATGAGAGGAAGTGTACAATGGAGACCCAAAGGCCATCTGTAGGCAGCTGGACATCCCCTCCATTCCCTTACAGAAGGATTATGGGGAGGTGATGAGCCAGTTAGCAAGCAGTATAGCACTGGTGAAACAAACGACTTTCCGTTAGTTAGTTAATGCTCCTCTCCCCCCACCCCTACCACCACTATCATGAGCCCATTTGTACCTTACAAATCCAGCTAGACCAGAATATGTACATAGGTCCAGATAAGAGCTGGGAACATAGGGAATGCAGGACAGATAAACCTCTCAGGACCAATAATGAGAGTGGCGATACTCAAAGGGTAAGGCGAATGTGGCATAGAAAAGGGGAACCGATCACGAGGATCTACATAAAACTCCCTCCCTGAGGAATGAACAACTGAAAAGTGGTGAAGGGAGATGTCGGACAATGTAAAATATGACAAGATAACAATAGTTTACATATTATCAAGGGTTCATGGGGACGGGGATGAGAAGCTGATATCAAGGGCTATATTAGAAAGGAAATGTTTTGAGAATGATGATAGCAATGAAAGTTCAAATGAGCTTGACAGAAGGGATATGTATGGATTGTAATAAAAGTTGTATGAGCCCCCAATAAAATGACTTAAAAAGACAAAAAAAAAAAAAAAAGAAACGATGACCTTACAGATAGCAACTCAAGAATTGATCCCATGTCACGAGACCTTCTCAACAAGACTCATACAAGTATATCACTAAGCTTTCTCATTAATAGTATCTGTTGATTTCAGGGATATATTTAAACATTTTAGTTTAGAGCATATCAAAGCATGTATGATATGTAATCTAATAATAACACATAACTTACCCACATGTACACAGGCATATATATATGTATAAATGTACATATATGCATATGTACTTAATGTATCTTCCTATATCTATCTTTGAACTTACCCCTTACAAGCTGGAAACTTCCTATTCTCCCTTCTTGGTACCAGATTTCCCAATATAAATAGATGCTATTATTATAGTCAACTTAATCAGCTCAGAGTGCAGATATTGAGGTGTGAATTTCTGTATGCTTACCTGTAAGTTAAAAAAGTGAAAAGCCTAAAGGTGGAAATGATTCAATTGTCAATCAAGGAATAGACAGATAAACAAAGCATGTATATGCATACAATGGAATATTACTCAATCATAAAAATAATGAAGCTCTGATATTAAATCAATATGTTAAGGGAAAAGCAAACTATACACAGAAAAAATACTATTTCATCTATGTGAAATATTTGTAATGGAATAAGATCTATAGAGAGAAAGATTAATGATTACCTGAGTATAGTTGGAGAATTATTGCCTAGTGAATACAGAATCCCTGTTTAAAACAATCAAATCTTCAGAAAATAGATAGCATTGAAGACTGGTCAGCATTTTGAATACAATTAATATCAGTGAATTATACTTTAAAAGCTGTTTAAAACCAAAATTTGTAACAGACATATTTTTCCACAATGAAAACAAAATAGAAGAAGAGCACTAGTGGGCTTTATTAGACAACCAAGTCTATACTGGTCACTGAGGAAGGCAATTCAGAACAGCAATTTTCCTTTATTTATCCAGGAAAACAAAGAGGAGGAACTATCTAATCTATTGTAGCCCATCACAGAACGTGACATTCTAATTCAGTCAGAGGGGACTCAATAAACTGGAAATCACATCGAGTGCCTCCCTGGTATGACAATTGATTACATCTCTTAACCTTTCCACATCTGTGGTACCATCTGGAGCAGTTAGTGCTTACATTTTGCACACAAAGAATAGGTATTAGTCTATAGACATAAATATAGACTCAATTCTTCTACTGAAAGGCTGTAAAAACAAAACAATAGCTAGAATCACCTTGATGCCATAAAATATGTTAGTCCAAATACCACAGAGTACATCTTCCAGAAATAATAACTTTTGTTGAAATATTTACTGTAAATTCACTAATAATAAAGTTGTCCACTCACCCTTAAAATTTAAATATGGATGAGATATAAAATATGTCTAATAAATAAGAATTACATGTCAAAGTCTTTACATATATAATTTGATTAAATTTTAACAGGCAAGTGTGAATACCATACATTAGTATAAAACCAATACTGAAGTATTAAGAAATTTGGTCAAGAAGACATAAATATTAGAGAGTAGAATTGGGATTCACATCTAGTTCTCCCAAAGCTATTGATCTTCATGTGACATCATTAAATTTATGCTTATTATTTATTTATTAATATGTTAACAAATAGTTTTAAATACCCATCCACCTGTATTTGTTGCTACTTAAAGTAGGGCATCCACATGAAACTCACTGCCATTGAGTTGACGTCTGCCTGCTCTCGTGACCCTGTAGGGCAGGGTAGATCAGCCCCCGTGAGTCTCCAAGACTGAACGTCGTTATGGGAGTGGAAAGCCCCACCTTTCACATGGTGGGATTTCAAACCATTCACCTTGCAGTGAGCAGCCCAACAAGTAATCGCAGCGAATATCTGCTTCATATGTATAGATTTGCAATCTGCCAAGGATCACTTTTGCTCAAAAGCAAGAGTTTGAAACAAACCTTTCAATGGTAGGCCAGAGCATATGCTCTCTGTATTGAGCATAGCTGGGTTAGAACTAGATGGATGAGCCAGTTTTGGTAAACTGTATCAAACAAGTAAACATTTGGGAAACAGGGGCTCTCATGACATGTATCTTCCTCGGGTGAAAAAACTAAACAAAAAATTAGCTACTGAGTGGATTCTGCTGACTCAGGGACTCCGGCAACCTTATATGTGCCAGGCTAGAACAGCACACGCACGCAGAATGGCCAATGTTGCCACCCCTTCTCTGAGCCTCTCTTCGTGTGTTCTAACCTCCAGACTTTCAGTCAGCAGCCAAGAGCATTAGCTATGGAAACTACCTTGGGGTTTGACTACTCTAATAGTATCAACTTCTTGATTGATGAATAAACAAATATTAATTAAAATAATAGGGTACTAGCAAAGCACTTCTCTTACAAACCAAAAAAAAAAAGTAACACTGCTGCAAGCACTAGTAAAATCAAAAAGAATTTGAGAAATAAGGATTGTTTTCTTCTTCCTACTTCTTGCACCACTTCTTAGGCAAA
This sequence comes from Nesogale talazaci, assembly GCA_004026705.1. Taxonomy (NCBI): domain Eukaryota; kingdom Metazoa; phylum Chordata; class Mammalia; order Afrosoricida; family Tenrecidae; genus Nesogale; species Nesogale talazaci. Next base: position 12,657 of record PVJH01037147.1, on the reverse strand, counting down.
ATATGTACAAGAAAAGGCATGATCAAAAGAGTCGAGTGCATGCACTATTACTGTGCTGTGGCTTCTTTCTCTCCTGATCCCCTTACCTAGGTCCTCCGTGTCCAGGCTGCCAGACTGTCATGTACTGCCACCAGTGGTGAAGTATGGTGGAAATCCACAGATAATTGCCTTTTACTTTAAAATTCTCAAAATTCAAAAGAACAAGTGCAGTGTTATCAACTCAATTCTGACTCAAAGCAAACTTTTAGGAAAAAGTAGAAATCCCCCTGTAGGTTTGCAAGGCTTTAAATCCTTACTGGGGCAGAATGTCCCAGCTGCCTCCCCGCCCCCAGCAGATGGTGGGTTGAAATGACCAGCCTTTCTGTTGGTAGCCCTACAGGTGCCCCTGTCCTGATAAACCTGGTTACAAGTGTCTTCTCAAGAGAAAGAGAAGAAACCTGGGGAAAATTCAATGCCTGGTGTTATAGTACACTCTAAAGATAGATTGTCACTGCCCTGATGTACCCCTAATGCTCTTGCACTTGCAAATTACTACTCTGCTTAGAAGTGGGATTTTATAATGATTTCCCTTTATTCTTTGGATTTACCCATCCATAATGTTTAAAGTACTAGAAGCTGGGGTTTATGGGGAAAATAGAGGTAGGGCAATGTGTCAGTGCTACACATAAGTGAATGAAAAAAAAAGTCACTCTCTGGGAAATACTTTAAGAATGATCAAATCAACAGACAATAAGGCATCAATCACATCCACATTAATAATGTGATACAGGCATCCAATTGTATATTTAATGTTCTGTACCATATTATTTCATTCCTTACCCAACTTTTTAAAGGAAGATACTGATAACCTAAAAAAAGTTATCAACAAGATCCTAACCAAAAACTTGTAGGGTTTTCTCAAAACAGAACATCTACAGGGTCTTCTTTTAAACTCTGTTAAACAGAGCCAGTACCATTTAAAATTCACCTTCAGGAAACATTTGGTTGGGTCTGAAGTACTTATCAGAGTAACCCAACCAAGCCACTTAATTTCAGCTGTAATGGTCACACTAAGAAATAGTTTCCGATGGACTCGGTTCTGATTGTGGAATTGACTGAGATTTTGCCAACTTCAAGCAGGAATGACTTATGTCCTAGCTGACTGGATCAAAACTGAAGTCCATTAGGAAAGTGCTAATGGTGATTTGGTGAGACTGAGAGCCACTGCCCACTACATGATTGTCATCCCTTGCAATCAAACATGTTCAGTCTCACCAAGTGGTAGTAGAGTGCTGTGTAAACTCTATCTCCAAGCCATTTCCCCTCTTGTCAAGCATATTTCTGAATCATTTAGTCATTTGTCATCTTTATTCATAGCAAGATGTCCATTTTTGACAATTCACTGCTTTTCAGCATGAAGAGAGAAAACCACTGCTTAAAAATGGGGAAGGCTCCATTTTCAACAGTTGAAGTAAATGACAGCATTTTTAAGCTCATCACTGAAGAAAAGGAGGTTTGCAAAGCCTCTCTTTCCTGCTGTTTCTACAAAATGCATTACCTAAAGATTATGGATTCTAAAGATCGTGAAAGCCGTGAGAGTTTATCAGAGGACACAAAGAAAAAGAAGTATCCCTTTCAAAAATTGTGTTCAGAAGCCTCAACAAATCACTAAGTCTGAATTGTAGTCATTTCTGAAATCCCATGGTACAGCTTCAGGGTAACAGGCCAAGTCATGGTCCAAAGAACAATCAACAATTTCAAGGGCACAGCACCTGTGTGCAGGGGTGAATGACCTTCTTGTCCTTCCCTGGCCCTCATTTTTGTAATTGCATTGCTGGCTGGGACAGCAAGGAATCAGATTCATTTGGCCCCTGTCTCTTCTAGTCAAATAGAGGGCTCTTTTCAAGTAAGTGGCAAGTTTGGTGGGGATCTAGTCCAGACTGTACATTTATAATACTGTTACATGCTTAAAGCTCACAGTAAAGGGAGTAAGATATTATGCCTCAGGCAAAATGCTGTGCTCTTTGTTCTGGATAGGGTAGGGGGAGCATAAAATACTGGAAAGAGTGGCAGACAAAAGAAATATGAAGTCAAGGTCAAACGTGTACAAGATAACTGGCGTGCAGGACATTCAGTAGGCTGGAACACCTCAAGTACCCAGGCACATGTTTTTTGCTGCTTGTGGCTACAGGTTTGATAACTATCAATCTATTGCAAAATTATCTGATATTTCTATTCCCCCATCAAGTACAAGATGGCTTCTTTGTATTGTACTTCACCGATAGGGAGGTTTTTGCATGGTTTTCATTTGGTGGTATCCCTACCTACATCAAATGTATTGGCTTTTCTGACAGGGTGCGATCACTCCATGTCTCCGTGTCTCATTTGGTTATTTTTCACACGAATTCAAACATTTTCATGTCACGTTATACACTTAACTTCCCCTGTCTCTGAGTAATACCACGCCTAGTGAACATCTCTAGGACTTAGATCATTATGAGCTATAAATTGTTATGGATCAGAGAGCCTTACCACACTTAGCCAACAGCACCACCAGTGCTCTGTAAGAGATTAGAGCATAGCCTAAGTACAGCTTTTGTATGTACTGGGAAACCAAAAAAAGGAATCATGTCACTGCTATTGCCAGTGGTCTGCAAACCAACTCGCAATATGTCTGAAGTATGCCCAATACTTCCTGCCAAGCAAACCCACGTTAGAAAAGAGAAGAAAGACACCAACCATATGATAAATGGAAGCAGGTATTCTGCCTGTTTTCTTTCTGCATTGGGCTTCCATGATGGTATAGAGTGTGTAAATGCCTCTTCTAATTTTTCCCTTCATGGGGTCTGTGGTTCATCGTCTACTTCATCTGTCCTGTTCTGTCTTCTTTGACCTAAACTGTTTGTGGTAAGCCACTTCCATTTTCATCATATGCACTCACCGCTTCTAGATATTTCACTACTGCTCCTCCATATTAGGGGCCATGATCATTTCCTGAGGAGGACCAGACAGAAAATATATTTGACTGTGGACCATAAAATCCTTATCACAAAAGACATCACTGTGCTCAATTCTGGGTTTTAGAATAAACTGTGGCATACAAAATAGGTAAAGGAATGCCTGTTCTCCAAGATAACTTTATTCACAAAATCAGGCATCAAAATAGTGTTTCCCTGTGAACCATATTTTGTCAATAACTGAGCCATACAAGCCTTTATCATTAATCCATAGGTTTTTAAATTGTTATTTATTTTTTTTATTTCTTTGGTGTTTGAGAATAGTTAAAACAGAGATAATATAACAATTTTCAATTCAGCATTTTGCATGTATATAATTCAGTATTGTCCAAACATCTGCATTATGTGTTGCTAAAGTTTCCATCCCCCAAACAGGCATGCAATGCCTCTTCAATAGCAACTTTCCTACCTCACCTCTGCACTTCATTCCTGTCAACTATTATTCAAGTTTGATCTATGTACATCTGTCTACTTAGTTTGTTGTTAGGTGCCTTTAAACCAGTTCTGACACAAAGAGACCTTATGTATAGCAGATTAAAACCTCGCTGCCTCCTAAAAATGTCTCACAAGTATTGCTGTGTGTGAACCTATCACTGTAGCCACTCGCATCATTGATCTCATTGAGTCTCTTATTTTTCAGTGACTCTCTACTTTATGAAACATGATGTCTTTCAGGAAGCACTTGTCCCTCCTGATAACATGTGCAAAGTACACGATCCTCACCTCTAAGCAGAAATGTGACTTTATTTCTTCGAAGACAGATTAATCAATTCTTTTGATAGTCTATAGTACATTCAATATCTATCATCAACACCACAATTTAGAGATGTCCATTTTACCTAGTCTTCCTTATTCATTTGCCAGGTTATAAATCTAAGTGAGGTGATTGGATACATTATGGCTTTAGGAAAGTGCATCTGATTCCTCACAGTGACAGGCTGGTTATTTTTGTTTTGTTTTTATATCGCCCCATGCACCAAAGTTTCCCAGTGCAATGCATTGTTTGGTTTCTTAATGGCTTTCCATAGATGTTGTTTATGGGTCCAAGTAAAATGAAATATTTGATAATTTCAATATCTGCTTGATTCATCTTAATATTGTGCACTGGTTTAGTTGTAGATGTTTCTTAATTATACTGATGTATTTCGTCTTCATCAGTAAATGCTTCAAGTTCTTTCTGCTTTTTTCCTGCAAAATGGCATCATCTGTATAAATCAGGTTGCTAATGAATCTTCTTGATGTCACATTCTTCTTCACATAGTCCACTTTCTTGGATTATTTTCTCAGTATGCACATTGAAAATTAAGGAAAAATGACAACTCTGACACCTTTTCTGATTTTAAACTGTGGCAATCATGTGCTTATGTTAATTTCATGATTGAGATGTAGGGATGGAGTCTAGCCTGTTAATTTGGAGATAGCCATTGAGTAGCCAATGAGGCTTCTGTGTGGGCATGGCTTTCTCTTGATATAGCTGGGAAATCTCACGATATTTCCCTCTTGAAGATGAGAAGCTATCTTTCCCAATTGTTGGGAGTTAGTCTCCGAGATAATGAATCACGGACAAGACAAGATGGCAGCATCTGAGAAGCTTGAGGAGTCAGCAGAGAAGCCACATGGCTTGGCCCTGGTGAAGCCAGACCTCTAAAGCTGGAGAGGCCACATGGAGACCCCTGCCAGGGTTGAGTTGTTTCTGCCACCACTGGATCTGCTGATAAACCCTGATTCCTGGAAGTGAGGAGCCATGGGGAGACACCTGCAAATGCCAGGATTCTGTACCCACTGACCTGTGACTTCGTGAGTCGGAAGGAGACATTATAGACTGATTTCAGGCATATGGGTTAATATTAGACTTATGACTTTGAACTGGATTGCACTCAATGTCCTGTTCCTCTTGTATATAAACCTTTTCCTTATATCTATACACGTGTCTATGAAATTTGTTCCTCTAGTCTACCTGGACTAACACATAAATCATTCAACTGTCCAAATTTGTCCAAATAACTACTTCTTCTTTATTTTCAGGTTCCTTGAGAGCAGGATGAAGTATTCTAAAATCCATAAAGTTCATAATATCATGTATAATTTGTTATACTCCACCCAGTCAAGTGCATTTTCATAGACATTAGAACACAGATAAACCTTCTTTCTGGTATGATCTGTGTTCCATCAAGATCCAGTCAAATCCTTCATTGAACATACCCTTTTGAATCTAGATTGAGTTTCTGCAGGTGACTGTGCTGTTGCAACTATTTATCAATTAATTTTAGCAAAAACTTACTTGCATATCATAATAATGATTTTTTTTTGTTTTGGTAGTTTATTAGACGACCAATCTTGAACATGGGCAAAAATATGTTTGCTTGTGTTTGAGTCAGTTGATAAAGTAATTGTCTTTTAAATTTCTTAGTTTTCACAAGTAAGCATTTCTAGCCTGACATCAATTATTGAAACAATGTTTACAGGATGCCTTCAGTTCTGCTTGGACTTCTTCCTTAAGTATCCATTGTTATTGGTCATCTGCTACTTTCTGAAAGCATAGTACATTGATCAGATATCTTTGATATGATGACTGCATGTATTCCTTCTATCTTTTCATACTCCCTGTGCCACATTAATGTGATCATAAACCATTTGTGCTTTTATGATTGACATACTTCATTCAAAATGTTTTTATCTTTACCCATGTTGTGACATGTACCAGGATTACATTTTTGATGGCTGAATATCATTGACTGTATGTAAGCACTACATTTTGCTTACCTATCTATTGGTTAATATTAATGTTATTTCTACATTTTATTATCATTTATAAAAATAGTATACTTGACCCTTTATAAAGAAAGATCACTGAAGAAATGGTAGCTGAAGCAAATTGTGTTTAAAAAAAAAACAGGCAGCTGCTGTCCAGCTATCAAAAATAATAACATTTTGGGCGGGCCCTAAAAATTTATATTCAAGCACACAGTCATCTAAGTGAGGCATCCACTAAACACACCAGGAAAAAGCATAACAACCTGATGGATCTAAAGATGAAAAATCACAAAATCCAAATAAAATGATGGGGAAGGTATCAGAGTCTAAATTTTCAATAGCCAATTTGTAAGGTATTCAAATTTATAGGCTATGAAAGACTGTAAACATCCCAACTCCATTTGCAGAGTACCTAAGTGGATTAAATGTCCAGCAGATTCCATCTGACGACAATTAAGGGATGTGAATGACCCTGCTACAGACAGAAATTATTTAAAACTTGATTATGGTCCATGGGATATAGGTATAATATGATATTTAGTCATATGATCCCCCTCTGGATTTGAGATTTAAATATGTTTTGCTTGCTTCTTGACTTTCTTTCTAGTTTAATTTACTATTTCTAGTGGCTATAACATATATAACAGCCTATTAATTTAATAGTACACCTCTTTATTGTGAGTATTGTCTATCAGACTTGAAGGTTCGCATCAACTTGTCAAGCATCTCCGAGATGTAGAGAGTATTAGGAAAGGATTATCGGGACTGTCACATGATGAAAAGAAGATCTTACCTTATGAAAATAAATCTTTGGCTGATGATGATGGTAAATATATATATATATATATATATATATATATATATATATATATTCGCTATTTTGTTGATTGTCTTTGTTTGGGGAATGTTTCCTATTTATGAAGCACAAAAGGAGAGACAGATATATAGATATAATAATTGATGTTATAGGCTTTGGGGGGATGTGGTAAGTTGAGGGAAGTGAGGAGAAAATAATGAATGTGGGAAGAATGAGAATGAAGTAGAATTGATTTTGGTGATGTCATTCAACTCTTAAATACAACTAAACTATGGAATTGTGTGATTTGTGAATTATTGACTGTATGTAAATATTACTAATAGTTTTATTAAAACTATTGGGGGAGAGAGCACACTAGTTTCAGTCATGTAACTTCCAGAGAACAGAGAATTACCATCATCCTCAACTAAAAGTTTGCTCTCATAAGGTAGAGTTTCTTTTTCAACCCTTTCAGACTCCAGCTATCCCTTTCATAACACTCTCTACATCTCGGAGGTGCTTGACAAGTTCATGCAAGCACATGAATCTCATGAGCAATACTCACAATTAAGATTTTTACTGTGAAAGTCCTGGGTTACAGGTCAGAAAGAAGAACAACCCAACATACAGTTCTTTGAGCAGATGCCTTCTATTCAACCATTCAGCCTGTAGACAGCCTCTCTTTCAACCCTGGGATCCTGGCCCTTGGCTTGGTCTTCCCATGATCAAGCAAGTGTTACAGTGTATTCTGAAATGTAAATAAGTGCCTATTCTGCTTACTTACAGTAAGTGCTGAGCTAGTTTACTCTGTGGTTTGGAAAGCCTCATCTGCCCTCGTCCAGAGGAACTGCACTCCACGAACATGCCTCCTATCAGAGAACTCTGTGCCATCTTGCTCTGATACTGATATGATCCATACAAATATTTTAAATGATCAATAAATATTCAACAAGCATTTCTTCCATATGATTATATACAACAACTGTGGATTTATACCTCCAAATATATAAGAACTCTCTATTTTTGTACTGTAAATAAAGTATGGCTGATTCAAAAGGTCTCAGATATATTTTATAACTATCTTTTACGATATAACCTATAAAAAATACAACCTGTACAGTACAAACTAATAGATAATTACCAGCATTTCATTTAAGGCTATTAAAAGGCTGAAGGTCTTAATGGTCTTAAACTCCTCCAGTTTCTTAGGATCCTGCTGTACTTAATATTCACTAGTTATCTATTAACATAGGGGAGCCTGTTTCCTAGGTAGCTGAACCCTGTTATAGTCACTACCTGAGTGGTTAATTATTACAATGTTAAATCAAAATTGAAGACCCCATAGAGAAGGAACATATCTTGCTTGAGGCTAAAGAGTACTTCAATAGTTTTTCAAGTTACCTAACATAGATCGTATACTTGGAATATTAATCTTTGTTCAAAGTTACTAGCAAATAAAATTGCAAGTCAAGTAAATATAGAGAAAAACAATACACCATTGGCAGTGTAATATGTTGCTACTATACCTGCAACAGGTAAAATATTTGAAGACAGTTTAGTTTAAAAGGGTTGGTATTTAAAAGGGCCATTTCAGAATTTGGAAAAATCATTTGCTTTATTGTGATTAAATGACCATAAACACACAAAAAAACTTCTACTATATCAGCCTCTTATAATTTGTTGATGCTAATGGAGCTAAAATATTTCTACTAATGTTGAAGCAGTTAGATAATTTCATGCCAACTTAATGATTCATGAAAATATAGGGTTGAAATTTAACCTGTCAATCAGTTCCTAGTCTGATGGTTCCTCCTTGTGAGCATGGCCTTCTCATAGGTGGGGCTTGGGTACCATTCTTTCTCCATCTACCTTCCCCTTCGGGGTGGTAGCTCCTGGTTGGTACATGAGTCCTGTGATGCATCCACCAAGATTGGGTTCACACAATTTTGAAACCTGGTCTGAAGAAGGATTTATGGACTTGTACCAGACTCCTGGACTTGACCTGGACGAGGTTGGGAGGTTTGCTTGATATATAATTATTTCTTGATAGAAAGATCTTTCTCACACATATACGAGTATCACTGCATTTGTTTCTCTAGTCAACTTGGCATAATATAGATATATATCAAATGTCAATTTTCTTCAGTCAGATATCATTTAATTTTAATGAGACATAAAATTGAAAATTAAAACGATAATTACTACATTCTGTTCAAATTCTATCAAAACTTTTGTCTCACTTTATTAATGTAGAAAAATAATCTTACTCTATTAGTTACATTGCTTAAAGTAATCAAGTAATAGTAAGTATTATGAACAGTCTGGAAGTATGATAGTATTACTAATTAAATAGTTTCAATATATAACCATGTTATTACTTAACTGTTTAAGAGCATCTTCACTTTTAAAAAACTCTTATCAGGAAACATTATATACAATAAATAGCAATACTTGAAGTATTAAGAAACAAATTTCAATGTTGATAAAAGATAATACTTGATATGCCACAGTTGACACTTTCATGTCCAAGTGTTTTTACTTCTATCTACTAAACTATCCTCAGTTTTGAGTAAGTTGATAACATATATTTAAAAGAAAATTGAATTACCTAATGACAGTTTGTTGAATGTTAAAAATCAAAGGTTTTTATTAGGCTAAGTTATGTCATCCAAAATGTCATTTTAATAATTATTAAGTGTTATAATCATATATAATTATATATTCAAATTCACCATGCTATGCAACCACTAGAAATTAGCAATTCTAAAAGCTGTTTATTACCTCAAAAAGAAACTCCAGTACCTTTTAAGCAATAAGTCTTCACCCCTCTCTCCTCTTTTGCTCCAGAGACCACTGGTCAACATCTGCTGCTTTGGTTTTTATGTAACTGGAATCACATGCTGTTTTAGTATTTTTGAGGGAGGGGTATTTAATTTAGCATTCGGCTTTTGAGTTCAGAACTATAATTCTCTTTATAGCTGAATAATATTATGCTGTATAAACATGCATTTGGGGTTTTTTTTCCACTCATCTGTTTATGGTCATTTGAGTGGTTTCCATCTTTAAACTATTATAATTAATACTGCACTAAATAGTGGCACACAACTACTACTGAGTATCTTTTTTTACAAAAAAACTTATACTATATAGCTAAAAATGAAATTACTGAGCCACCTTACAAATCTTTGTTGATTTTTTGGAGAACTACCAGGTGTATTTTTCCAGGTTGTTGTACCATTTAATAATCCCAATATAGGGGATTATTCAAATATTTCACGTCTTCTCCAACTCTTGTTATTTTCCAAGTTTTTAATAATAGTCATCATGATAGAAATAAAGTGCTAGCTCATGGTGGTATAGATTTTTATTTCCTTAATTTAAAAAAAAAAAGATGTTTGTTCAAGATGACTTGTGTGCATTAGACCAGGCAATAATCCCCTGATCTATCTATGCTTGTTGCTTTTTTGTTTCTTTGCTTGCTTTTTCTGTGTCTAGCTTTTTCTCTAAGTTGGTATTTGTTGTAATTGGGGTTTGTGTAAACTAGGCATTCATCACTAAATGTAGGATTAAATTTGTCTAGTCACAGTCTGGTGGCACCTTGATGGCATTAACCTTTTGGTATAAGAGTGTAAGAGATGGCTAACAAAAGATATAACATCTGAGGTCTTAAAGGCTTGAAGACAAATAATTGGCCACGTAGATGAGAAGCAGCAACACCCACATGGAAGAAGCACACCAGCCTGTGTGATCATGTGGTGTCAATCGGATCAGGTATCAGGCCTCAGAGACTCAGACCAAGAAATCATATTGCTGTGAATGAGGGGGAGAGTGGAGTGGAGATTCAAAGCCCAACTGTAGACAATTGGACATTTCCTTACAGAGGGGTCACAAGGAAGAGACAAGCAAGTCAGGAGTAGTATAGCACCAATGAAACATACAACTTGAATGCTCCTTTCTCCCCACTATCATGACCCCAATTCTACCTTACAAATCTGTTCTACAAGAGTATGTACACAGGTACAGATAAGAACTCACAGCACTAGGAATACAGAACTGATAAATCCTTCAGGACCAATAATGAGAATAGTGATACCAGGAGGAAAGAAAGAGGGAACCTATCACACGGATCGTTATATGTCCCCCTTCAGAGTGATAGCCAACAGAAAAGTGGGTGAAGGAAGACAGTCATTGGTGCACAACATGAAAAAAATAACAACTTATAAATTATCAAGTGTTCATGAAGGAAGGAGGTAGAAAATGAGCTGATACCAAGGGTTCAAGTAGAGAGAAAATGTTTTGAAAATAATGGCCATATATGTACAAAAGTGTTTGATATAGTGGATGTATGTTTAGATTGTGATGTGAGCTGTAACAGAGTATTCAATCTAGTTACATATTGTATTCTCTGAAACTCAGGTTTCTGGGACTATCATATGGTCTCTCATGTCTTTCTTCTAGATCTATGTGTATTGAACCTTAGTGAGCTGTCATTTTTGCTGGAATTTTTTTTTTACCAGCTTTGATTTGTAGGATATTTTAAAACTGATAGCTCTGTATCCTCCCTTCTTTGCTGTTTTTTTGTTTTCCAAAAATTTCTAGGCTATTTAAGGTCATTTGTAATTCAGTATGAATATGAGGATTGGTTTTTGTATTTCTACAAAGAAATCCATTGGGATTTTTAAGGATATTGTGTTTAATCTTTAAATCACCATGGGTAGTATTGATATGTTAATGACATCAGATCCTCTAAATAATGTCAGTGAACTCTGGTGGCATAGTAAATTAGGAGTTGTGTTCCTAATCATAAAGTCAGCTATTAAAACTACCAACCACTCCATGAGAGAAAGATGAGGCTTTCTGCTCTACTAAAGAAGATTGAATATATTTTGGATGTCCAGAGGAAAATATTTTTAAGCAATACAGAAGGATGGATTTTAAAATTAAGAATGAGAAGACTGCTTTATGTGCTTTTAATATATTATAAATTCTCATGCTTGCTAAATTAGGAAGAGAAATGACCTCAACAAGAGAAATTGCCATAATGAGTACAATGGTTTGAAGCATAGAAAATGATTTTGAGAAAGTTACAAGACCAATTAGTATCTCATTCTAATATATATAAGCATCATTAATTGAAACCAATTCAATGACACATAAATAACTTACTTTGAAAATAATCCGAGTTATTTAATTAATCGATAATATAGAATATCTACCTAAGAAAAAGATATAGAAAGACTAAGACTAAATGGAATAAAAATAGAATAAATGTAAATATTTGAACTATAAAAATGAGTAGAAATGTGGAGCCCCGGTGGCGAAATGGCTGTGTGTGGGACTGTGGCCCACAGGGTTGATGGTTCAAATCCAGCAGCAGTTCTCCAGGAGCAAGGCTGGGCTTCCTATTCCCACCAGGGCAGAGATGCCCCGCCCCCCCCAAACTAAAAGTCTTCCTTCTTTTTACAAGACATCAAAAACGCAGTTTGACCACCTCAACCCAATCCAAACTCAACTGCTCTCAAGTACTTCTGACTTCTGGAGACACTATAGAACAGAGTTGAAGTGCTTCAATGGGTTTCCAAGACTGCAATTGTTTATGGCAGTAAACAATCATCTTGCTCCTCTGTAAGTACTGATGGTTTTGAACTGCTAACCCAGAGTTTAGCAGCCCAACACTTAACCACTATGCCATCAGGGCTCCTCTTACACCCTCAAAGAAAACAGTTTCCATTTAAATGTTCTTTAATTGGGGAGGAACAAAGGGAAATATAAATGGACAAGATCAGTACTTAAGGTTAATGGTTTCAAGATTTTCTAATGAAATACTCACAGAATAGTCCTTGTTACCCTCAAAAAATGAGCAGATGCATTGTTATGATGGAATAAAATGCATTGGTTCAATTTTTCTGACCTTTTTAAACACCTGTGTAGTTTTTCATTTTATTAAAATGTCTTTCTAATAATTCTTATTGATTTTCATATGACCTTTAAGATAATCTACAAAAATTTTGCCTTGAAATATCAGAACTAATAACCATACATATCTGTCTTTATTTTAAGAAACCCAGAAATTGTCTTAGGAGGCTAATCTTTTGATTAGGTGATGTCACT
>PVJH01037146.1:0-18106 GCA_004026705.1 Nesogale talazaci | reverse complement strand
TCAGCTTCTTGGTCTCATACTTACATTACACCCACCACCACGGGCTTCTAGGACTATGACTTGACAGGACCTACACACCGGCCACAGCACAGCTGGAGAATGTGACACCATGGTACTGATGGGTAGTTCCATGATTCCCGTTCTCCTCCCCCGTCCTTTTCAGCTCCCCTCCCCTTCTTAGTCATCATCCAGGGCCTCACTGTTCCCTTCTCCCGGCCTCCGTCAGCTGGCAACTCTTAGAGGGACCATTGGTTCCTACTTTACATGGCGTCTTTTTATTTTAGGACTATACTCTAATGATAATTTATCTGCAAGAATGTTCTCAACCACAACTGTGTCCAAGAGGAGTTCTTTCCTTGTATCCAAGGTGCAATTTGCAATGACTAGGTGTTTATAGACTCCTTTATTCAAGGGCAGGTCTTGTCTCATTAATCCTGAATTACAAACACCTAGCATTATGTACTCAATAAATGGCTGAACTACAAAACAAAAATGAATAAGTAAATAAATACAAGAAAGTCACTTGTGATAATTCCTGGAAGCCCTTAAGGTAGGGGCCAGTGCTTGCTTTCACAGTTGAATTAATTTAGATATCGAAAAAAACAAAGAAACATGTGTAGTGAATGGGATTTATCAAGTTTAGCAAAAACAAAACTTGAACCTTAACCCTGCAACTGTTTTAGTAACTGGAATATGCTCCATTTAATGTTTTAAATTACACTGACAAAGTTTAGAAAGTAAACAGTTCACAAAATATTACCACAAAGGCTGAGAGAAAATGTAGGTCCATGGAAACGATCGCGTACAAGACAGAGTCACTGAAATGTCAGTCGCTATTCAGGATAGTAACAACAGGCACGGACAGAGAAGGTCTAGTCTGCATTAACGCCAGCCTTCTCTTAGATGCTCAAAAAACCTGTAAAAGATCTTGTAGGACACATGAAGACTTTCAAAATCCACAAACGAAGCTGGTCCATGAGTCAACAGTGGAATGAGACTTTGTTGTTATTGTTATTGATTGACTTATTCAATAAGCATTGACCTCTAATTTTAAATGAACCACAAAAACTCATCCTAAGTAAGTCTAGTCAACAAAGGTATGCTAAGCTTCTCTTTGGACTAAGACATTGTGCCAAGATGGATAATGTAACCCCCACCTGTAAGGTACCCCCAGTCTAGTAGTACAGCTAGAAATAAAGATCGGTGTAATATGACAGGTCAGAAATACGTACTCAATGTTTTTGAGCTGCCAGTAGGAAGTCAGGGATGGCCATAGGGAAGAGGTAACCTTCACTCAGGGCCTCGGAGGAAAAGCAGAAGGTTTGAAGTTGAGCGAAGTGGAGGAAGAGGGACCTAGAGAGAGCTGAGAGGCATGGAGGTCCGTCAGTGAAGCTGTCTTCCCCAAAGAGCCACCAGTGGTGTGGCGGCGAGAGTGCTGGAGGGAGGGGAGGGGGGTGGTGAAAGATGAGGGCAGCAGCTTGGGCCAGAACGCCACGGGGGAAAGCCTTGACATCAAGCCCAGCAGTTCTCAATGTGTCTCTCCAATGGTGGGCGGTTACCTGATGCTTCCAACTGAGGAAGGTACACCCCTACCTGACTGGTGGTCGGGTCAAGGCAGGACTAGAGAACAAAGAGGCCACAGGGCGCTACGTCCAGCTGAGGAAGGTTCTTCACCTGGTGGCGGCAGACTGCCCTACTGGCCGACTCTGCGATTTCACCCAACATCTCCAGCAGCACATGAGGCCTTAGGTGGATGCTCCCAAACCCTAATGGTGACGCTGCTTTCTCCTGAGCAGCTGCCAGCTCTGCCCTCTGGGAAACCTAGGACCTGTGACTGCTAGGTGGTTTGGTTGTGGGGCTAGACTGGTTGCTGTGGTTACTTTTAAAAACGTGCCGTTTAGGCCCCTCATTTCTTGGAGGTTGGTGGCGGGGAGGGGGGCGCTAGGGAAGTCAATGGCAAAGAGCGGACTTGATGGAGAGACCTCAGTGGAGGTCGCTGCTTCAACTGCCATCCCTCTCATGCCCTTGTCAAGGAGCTTACTGATTTCTCCTGCAAAATGTTCACCGACAAAATTCTGTATTCCTTTTAGGGAGTCGTTTCAGATCCTTGGACATTCATACCCAAATCAAGACCTGCGAGTTAGGAACGACTGAAATAGTCCGTGTCCCAGAAACACGCGGTAGAAAGAGGGCACAGTAATAGAGTCAAAAAGGAGGAAAGCAATGTGGAGATAATCATCAGAGCTTAGAAACCAAACAAATACCAGAGACAGAGGTGGGGTCAGGGTAATCTTCAAGCATCTAGTCTGGCCCGGGCACAGGTTAGAGTGATCATCCAGGTGCTCGCAAGAGGCCCAGGAGCCGCCTCCTTCAGGAGGGGAAATCCTCATTTTACCATTAGGCATTTGAGACTGAGGTAGCAACGGCATTAAAAACACGGGGTGAATGCTCAGAAAAGGCATCAGAACGACTCAAGCCCAGTTTCTGAACACCTGCTCTGGGCACATGGGAAACCACTGACAAGTGTTAAGAGAGGACTGTTGCTAGCAGGACCCTAAGCAGAGCTAGACGATGAGGCCTGGAAAGGGCTGACCGTGCTGCTCTGGACCACCTGACACGGCCTGAAATCCAAGCAGACTGTTTGGGGCCGAGGTCTGAAGGGAACCAAGTGTGAGCAGGCAACTCAAAGGAGAGATTTAGGAAAGCTTGCGAGGACACCTCTTCTTTTGAGGCCTGTGGGGGAGGGGACAAGAGGAAGGAAGCTGGGGTTAAAAGGGGTCCCTTCTGATTGCTGTCTCAAGTAGTTGCTGGCTCATCTACTTAGGGGGGATGAGAAGAGGCAGGGTAAAGATTTGGAACAAACCTGGGGAAGTGGGAAAATGTGTGGGAAATGTGTGTCTGCAGACGGACGCTATGAAGGGAGTGAGCTCAGCGTGTGAAACTCAGGTTATCACCGGTCTATCGTGTTCCTTGTGATTACAGAAGCACCGTGCAGCGTTAGGTAAGATGGAGACTCTTACTCAATTCCTTAAATATAAATTACACCCAAGCTGGTAGAAGAAGCTTCCCTTTTTTGGTTTTTGTTTTGTTTTGTTTTCCTTTATTGGTTTTAACCATTTTCCTTTTCCACACGGAATCTTAATAAAGTTCAGTGATAATTATCAGGATGAAATTAATTTGTAGCCAGTTCAATTCTATGATCTCATTTTCCCATCTAGAGGGAGGTGAAAATGATCACATGACTTCTTCTGACTTTCTGTTCTTGCTACTTTCCCTACAAGGTCTGGGTTTTCAATCTTCTTTCCTAAAGAAGTTTTCTTCTTTTTTTGGGGGGGGGGGGGGCATCACTGCCCTCTGGTGGGAGTAGGTGGCCCAGCCTTGCTCCTGGAGAGCTGCTGTTAGATTTGAACCTCCAGCCCAGTGGGTCACAGTTCCGTGCACAACCACTATGCCACCGGGGCTCAGCCCCGAAAGTTTTCTTCTTCATAGCTTTTACAAAAGTGAAAATCGCTCTAGGTAAGTGGTATAATCAAGTATAGTTCCAAAGAATTTATTTTATTATTATTATTTATTTATTTTTATTATTATTATTTTTTGTGGGCCTCACTGCCCTCTGGTAGTCGTGGGAGCCACCCAGTGCTGCTCCTTAGAGCCGCCGCTGGATTTGAACCACCAAGCCCGCAGGCCGCAGTCCCGCACTCAACCACTTACGCCACCGGAGCTCAGCCCTCAAAGAATTTATCCATCATTTTCTGTACTCAATCATTTAGCTGCTTGGTTCACTAACTGATCCTATAAACCATCCTCTAAAATATACTTACTTTGACACAAACATATAACCACTCTTGGCTATGGTGACAAGATGGCAATGTAAAACACAATACAAGGCTGAGCCCCGGTGGCGTCGTGGTTGTGCGCGGGACTGCGGCCCACTGGGTTCGATTCCAGCTCCACGGAGCAAAGGCTGGGCCTCCTACTCCCACCACCTGAGGGCAGTGATGCCCCCCCACCCAAAAAAAAAGTAAAACACAATACAAAATGGCCAACAGGAGACACAGATCTGCGTATCTGGCTTGGGAATGAAAGTTACTGATTATATGCGACTATAGGAGTCGATGACGTGCAGGGACACCATCTTCTTTCACTCATGTAGCAAATAGTCTCTTTGGTGGTGAGACGATGAGGAGCCTCTTTCCTGGCTGTTGCTGTTTGCGCAGCGAAATGGAATCCCTGGTCATCAGCTAGCTGCTGGCGGGGATGAAGGAAGGGATAAGGAAGTGTGAGAGGTCTGCACAGAGAAAGTATAAACCAGCCCTTCAATGGAGAAATAATAATCATAAATTGGGCAGGTTTGAAAATTTGGAAGGGATACCAGGAATACTGATTCCAGTAAATACTGAGGGCCCATTTGAGATTTGGCCCATGTATTTAAACGGAGGTCAATACCACGCTTTTGTGCTTTTTGTAAGCTGTATCTAGCAGCTAGAACACAGACTAGGCAGGGGGCTGGGAAGCACAACCACGTGTCGGATGCCGTGCGTGCAAGTGAGGAGGCTACAGTGTTAGACCCTGGGACGCAAGTGTGTGAGGAGGAGGCGAGAACAAAGACCTTCAGAAGTGATAAGAATGCGGGAATGGGCTTACAGGCTTGAAGGCAAACAAGGGGCCCTCTAGCTGAGAAGCAACAAAGCCCACGTGGAAGGGGCACACCAGCTTATGTGGCCATGAGGTGTGGAAGAGATCAGGTACCAGGCATCAAAGAGCTAAAAAGTGTAGCATTATAAATGAGGGGGCATACAGATTGGGGACCTAACGTGACAGCCCCTTACAGAAGGGTCGAGGGGAGGAGATGAGCCAGTCAGGGTACAGTGTAGACATCAAGGTTTTCATGACCCTGAGACCCGAAGAACTAGCTCGTGCCTGGCCTCCACCACCAACTGCTATGAAAGGGACCACATGAGGTCCTGCACAGAATTGGGGTGTGGGGTGGGGGGGGGATGTGAAACAAAATTCAAAATAATAAAAAAGGCCAGTTTCACTGGTTGAGTTGAGACAGATGGGCCTCCTGAGGCCACGGTCTCCCGTCACTCTTCTGGTCTGGCAATGAACTCAACCTTACTGCTCAAGGTTTAGCCTGATACCAGATAGGTGGGTATATAAAGACAGTGATGCTAGGGAGGCATTCACACCTTAGAATCATGAACCATTTGAGATTTTCGAAAGGGCAGCATTTACCCAGGGCAAAATTCAGATGGGTAAGGAAAAGAAGGAAGTCTAGAAATAGAAAATTTAAGGAGGACGTGGGACAGATGTTACCCTGTGAGGATGACAATCAGTGACATGAAATAAATGTGCACAAACAGAACGGAAAACTGCTCTGTAACTCTTCAGCTAATTAACAACAAAAAGATGTTTCTGAAAAAGTTCTGTTGCAATTTATAAGGTTTTCACTGGCTAATCTTTAAAAAAAAAAAAGTAGATTGTCAGGTTCTTTCTCTTAATCTATCTTAGTCTGAAAGTTCTTCTGAAACCTATTCCCCAAGGGAGATCCTACTGATATTTGAAATACCAGGTGACATGACTTCCAGCATCATGGTAACACAAAAGCCACCACAATATGACAGATGAGTGGTGGTTTCGTGTCCACTATTGTTCTCTAAATGCTATTGACAATGAGAAGTATTGATGCTTATTCCTGCTATCATTTTGAAATAGCTATCATTCAAAGCTATGATTCAACACCAACAGAATTAACAGGGCAAATGACGATATCATTGTTTCCTTAAGACTTAAGGGAGAGACACTGGGACCACATTCTGAGAGCATATGCTGTAAAGATCTTAGTATAAGGTTGATCTATATCTCCTTCTAGACATCTTGTCAAGAAATGTTTTAAATGATTTCCTGAAATATGAACCAGAAAGGCTGCATTTTAATTCTGTTTCACAATAGATGTGTGTCAAAATGTTGGGAGTATGACTTGTGGTCAGATGCCAGATAGATGCAGATGGACTGGATTACATGCATTAGGAAACAGATCATGTGAAAAACATACATCACTAACTAGGAACCTCTATTTTCTTTTTTGTTTGTTTGTTTGCTTGTTTGTGGCACCACTGCCCTGATGGGAGTAGGAAGCCTAGCCTTGCTCCTGGAGAGCTGCTGCTGGGTTTGAACTGTCAACCCTGTGGGCCGCAGTCCCGCACACAACCACTAGGCCACCAGGACTCAGCTGAGCCTCTTATTTTCTGACAAGTGGTTTGGGGCCTTGAATTTCTCAAACTATCCAAAGTGCGTGTGTGCATGTGCACACGTGCGCGCGCGCACAACACAACTAGGAAAATGTTGTCAACTGGCTGCCTAGTTTTTATTTTACAAGATAAAGTTTTCTTTAAAAAATAATAAAGCTGACATCACCATCATTTAATGTAAGAAAATACATATTCATATCAAAAGGTAACACAGATAGAGTATCAGATTAAAAGACAATGTTCTGTATTAAACAGCTGTGTTTTATGTATGATATGAGAAGTGGGAGCTCTGAAGTTAACTGGCCTGGGATTCAAATCCTGGTTCTTTTAAAGAAAAAGGTGGTTTGGGCTTTTTCAATTAGGAGCCATCAGGTTGGTTCAGATCCACAGAAACCCAAGATGGAAGGGCCCGGTCCGGTCCAGTTGGGCAGCACCCTGCCGACTACTAATGCTTGGGCCCATCGTTGCAGTCACTGTGCTAATCTGCCACCCTGAAGAGCTTTCTCTCTCTCTCTCTCTCTCTCTCTCTCTCTCTCTCTCTCTGCCTTTCTCGTCTTACCAGGAATGATGCCCCTGCTCGGGGACGCCCATGGTACGGGGGACCCATCTTGCCGCCCTTGTTTTTGAGGTGCATCCTGGCTGTCCTCTTTCCAAGTCAGACTTGTTGGTGCTCCTGGTAGTCCCAGGTCCTGTCAGTTCTCTAGCTCAGGACGATAATTCAAATGCATCCGTTCTTCGGTCTCCCATATTCGATATCTGTCACATGTATGCGAGGTGACTGACGATCCCCAGGACTGGGCCAGGGCGCCGTAGTCCTCCAAGCCACATCCTTGCCCTTCAACACTTTCAGTGCAACACAGAGCACCTTTGGATCTCTTGGGTGGAGCTTCCATGAGCGCTGCTTGTGAATCCAAGCAGGAGGAAATCCTTTCTTCTCTCGCTTATCATGAAGTCGCCTGTTGGCGCTGTGGTGAGGACTTGGGTCTTCTTTACCTTGAGCTGCAGTCCATGGTCCAGGCTGCAGCCTTGGTCCTAGACCTTTACCAATGCTTCAAGTCCTTCTCAGCTTCAGCAGAGTGGTGCCATCCACGCCCAGCACAGGGAGCACACAAGTCCTATGCTGTCCTCACACGGGGTGTTCATTAGCCTTCTTCTGATCTTGATGCTGTGATTTTTTAAAATCATGCTCCAGTTTCACTAATTATTTGCTCGGCATAAGGACTGAATAAGGACGATGAAAGGATGCTCTTACCAGTTGTTTAATCAGTAAAATATTTAGTCATCTTGGAGTCAGTACCTTAAACTGAAAATAATAATAATAATAGTCACTACCTTGGAGGGCTGTTATAAGGACTGTGTATCGTGTGCATAAAACACTACATACTTCCTGGCACACAGCAGGTGTGCAGAAATACTGGCTATTATTACTAGTAGTTTATTTTCATCATGTAGATAAGTGATGAAATGGAATGAAGTTGCCAATTGGTATGTGGGAATTGGGTCACTGTGAGGTGGCTGTAAACCTTGAAAATAAAAAACTATTTTGCTTACTAGCTATTTCTGAGACTGGCTATTGTGACCATCTGGCCCCTTCAAACCTTATCCAACACGACTATCATTGAAACTTTGTAAAATTTACTGAGTCTTCCCGCCCACCCTCACCCCCCCAACTCCAAATCAACAGGTGGTCAATGTGCTCAGACCATAGCAGTTTCACAGAGATGTTAACAGTCTTGGTAAGTCAGGGTTCTCGGTAGCTTTAACCTTTCAGGCAGATTGATCTCTGAGTCAATCCTGCAAGTTTCTCTAAGCCTCAGCAGAGTTAATCCCCAGCTCCATCTCAAGCTCTCAAGCTTTCTAAGCTCGTTGTGGGTCACACAATGATGCTGCCATGATAATGGATTCCACATTCCTCTATCTACATGCTTTCTCCACTCCTGGCCTTTTATAAGCATGTGCTTTTCCAGAGTTTCCCATCTCCTCCAATGTAATTGCCCTTATCATGCCTGTTACTCTTGTCTTCAGATGCCATCCTGTCCGCTCCGATCTATAGCGCCCCCCTGCGCACCTGAAGGAAACACTACACAGTGCTGCGCCCGCCCTCGCACAACTGTTCCTGTGCTGGAGCCCCTGTGTCAACGCATCCCTGGGGGGCCTTCCTCTTTTTTGATGCCGTTCTACTTTACCAACTGTGAGGCCCTTTTCTCCAGGGACAGGTCTCTTCTGACAGCAGCCCTAAAGTATGTAAGGTGACGTCTCGCCAGCCTCACCTCTAAGGGGCATTCTAGCTTTACTTCTTCTGAGACAGATTTATTTGCCCTTTTGGCAATCCCGGATACATTCAATATTTTTTGCCAGCATTACCATTCAAGTGCATCGATTCTTCTTCTGTTTTCCTCATTCAATGCCCAACTCACCAGATCTTAGAAAGCTGCCATCCTCTTGCTGCAGAGAAACACAGCTTGCTCTGTCAGCACTTGCCTGGGATGGCCTGGCCCTACTGGGAGGAGCTGAGATGATTTCTGGGTATCTCACAAAAGGGTATTTGCAATGCTAACTTACCACTGCCTTGTTGCCTCTGAGTTTGTGGTGGCTTCATAGTATATGTCTTCTCACTTTATTTCTAATGGTACACTCCCCATTGAATCAGCAACCCTCCAACAATATACTAAATTCAGAATACTGATTGAGTACCGGGTACTGATAGTCATTGATTATCATCATACATATCTTAGTAGAGAGAACTTCCAAAGGCTTTAAGGTATGTGCAGCCAGCTTAAAATGGTACCTGATCTAAACAGAACCGGACATTACCCATTATGATAAAAGGTATAATTAATCTCTTGGCTGAAAACGAACATATGAAAATATTATAAGAACTCCAATGTCCCCATTTGAACAGCTTTTCTTAAAACATCTTAATGAAAATGATACAGCTTATAATTATAACAAAAGGAATACTCACCAATATTTACTGCTTACAATCTTTTCAAATTATTAAGCACAAAAAGGGGGCACACATTTCTGTGTCACACTCTTCTACTTTCAAAGTAGTGAATTTTCTTTGTTTACCTTACGCGTATCAGAGGCAAGTTGAGTTAAAAAAAATTGTTGGTCAACTTTTAGGTATCCAAAAGGGGGGGATAAAAAACTGTGGCAAACACTAATTTTACACAAGAGTAAGCAGGATGATAATAAATTAGACATGATCTCTTGTCAAATTAATGTCAAAATAAGGAGTGCTTAATTTATTTTGTGGGCAACGTGATCTGCAAAGTGTGAAGTGGGTTTTGAATGATGACTGCTGTTCCCAGGGGAGTCCCAGGCAGCTCCCAGTTCAAATGTAGATGGTTGCACCAGGTTTGCCAACAAGGGAGGCTATCAAACAACTCCTGGCAAGTCAGAACATATTCACAAGGCTTGCAAGCTTCTCTCTGCGGTTGTACGAACGAGACTGGCGCGCTTCATTTTAAATAGTGCACACACTTGTAGAAAATGGCAATGCAGGTTAATATTAATACTCTATCTTTTGTTTCAGAGTTTGCATAAGTCCAACTTCTCTTCGAGCTCCCTGCAGACTTGTTCATTGGACGGAGAGACGTGAGTAGTTTCTTAATTCGATTCCACTTGCAACTTTAGTAGCACAATCTAATTATTTACTTTAAGAAAGTTTTGTCTTTTCCAGCCTTGCAATAAAGACAATATCCCCCAACTCATGTGACATGAGGGTCGTTTGTTTGTTTGTTTGTTTGTGCTAAAAGACTGTCAATCACCTTCTAAAGTAATTACCACCTGTCTGTGCTTAGTTGGGCACTTACCGCATCTTTAAGAAAAGGATAGATTGAAGACAAAGACCATAACTCTTGACCCCGTTTGAGCAGTCACGTCTTTGATCTGGGTAGCAGCTGGTCGAGTAGGGACTTGCTGTTGCCCCACCAGCTTGCAAGTGCCAAGAGCACTTTGGGTTCCGTTAAGATGAAGTGAGCAATCCCTGTGCCCTGAGCAGCCAGCAGCTGTGCACGATGTCTGCCACCTGACTGGTCTCTCTCCAAATTATTCACCTGAGATGGAATACAGATCTTCTCATTAGATAGCCTCCGACTCCAGATGGGGGAGTAGAGCAACTCTCCAAACTAATCTCCGCTGACACCCCCACCCTTTTGCACTCCCTCACAGGGTGTTGCCTGGTATTTCGTGAATTCTTGATGACAAAGATCATGCTTCTCTTGTAGCAGGTCCTGCCTTGCTGCTATCTGGCAGCGTGGATCCTCATTGGTTTCAAAAATTTATAGCTTTCCCTTTCTTCTTTTTTCTTCTGTCCCTTCATTTCAAACTCATTTTATTTGTTGCTCTCGCTTAGAAACTATCTGTCTTCTCCAGAAGACAATTTATTCCTTCTTTTCCTACTTCTGGAATGTCTGTACATGTTCTTCTGTTCCTTATAAATCATCTCCTTGATTAGTACCACCAGACTTTCATCACAGCTTTGTGCTTAAATCTCCAGTCCTTACAATGGTGGTTGTCAAAATTTAACATCCAATAAAAAACAAACGGCAACAGAAAACCCACTATCACCGAGATAATTTCCACTCAGAATGGCCGAGTGGAGGGTTTCCAGACTGTCAATCTTGAAGGGAGCAGACAGCCTCATCTTTCGCATGTGGAGTGACTAGTGGGTTTGAACCACCTACTTGGTGGCTAGCAGCTTAATGTCTAACCCACTCTGCCACCAGCACTCCCAATATACCGTGGAGCTGGTGAAAATGCACATTCTAATTCAGCAAGTCTGGAATGAAGCTGAGACTGAAAAGTTAGGAAGTCCTCCTGTGCGAGTCTAATGCTGGCCAGAGGGCACTTTGAGAAATGCTGGTGACAATATAGTGACAATAGACATCCCAGGAAGTTGTCTTCTTAGAATTCTTGGGTTCTTATTTTATTTAGTTTATATGGTCTACTGCCTTAATTCAATCATAAACTGGTGATTTTTTTTCTATTTCTTGACAATGTATAGCTCTAAGCTAGTGTAACAAGGCAATAGTTAACACGAATAAATGTAATGTTTCTGTACTCGATTACAGTTGAGGATGATAGTGGCTTTGTGAGATAACTTAGATTTCACGCAACAACAAAAATCAATTATTCAAAACAGAAGGTGATATTAAAATACACAAATGCCTGCATTGAAAGAAGACTAATGTTTTGAGCAAAAGTCTATTTCACTTCAGGGGCCAAACTTTAAGTACTCCAGCGGGTTAGTTCTGGGTTTCGGGACATCAAGCGAATGGAAACAAATGGCAGGGTTCAGCACAATCGGAGCAGAGTGGATAAGGGGCTAAAGTGAAGGCCTGGAAGGGTTGTCGGGAGGAATCGACCAGGAGGGGCTGAGAGGGAAAACAAAAGGAATCTAGGGGGGTCTGGCCAGAAGGCTTTGTTCATATGCTTCAAGGGCTCTCATGAGAGAGAGGACATGCTCATGGACTGTACAGCCCCGAGGGTGCCCTGGCGACACTGCCAACAGAAGACTCAGGGTTCAACCCCACCAGACTGCTCTGCCAGGGAAAGCTGAGACTGTCTGTTTCCAAAAGGATTTCCATCCTTGGAAACGCTAAAATAGGGTTGGAAAGGACACAGTGGCAGTGGCGTTTTTGAGGGCAGTCCCAGGGATGGGGGGGAGGGGGTCCTACAGAGCATGAGTGTGCACATCTCACCTTCACGTGACCCCAAACCAAACTCCCAGCCATCGAGTCAATTCTGACTCGCAGTGACCACAACACAAGGCAGACTTAGACCCACCCCAAGCCCCTGCTACCAAGTTGACTCTGGCCTACAGTGAAACCCTATAGAGAGCTTCCGAGACGATGAAAACCTCCTCTTTCTCCTGGGGATGAACGAGGGTCCCGAACTGCTGGCCTTGCCCTTAGCAACCCAATGAGTAAGCCACGGCGCCACCAGGGCCCCTTCCTAAACCCACGGTCGTCCGAAAACAGAGTGCATGAAGTATGCCACCTTAGCAGAGTGTGGCCTTCCCTTTCTTGGGGGACCTCGCGCTTAGTCCAAGGGCTCTGGCAAAGGGACTTATGAAAAACAGAGAGCCAGTTCAAACAAATGACATGGAGGTGACCCAGGGGCTGTAGATCCCAAGCAATGTAGAGACACTGCAATCCCATTGACATTCTGATAGAACCAGCTCATTTTGCTTAAGAAAGCAGGCTTCCAGTAAACATTTCTGAATGAGAAAACAGGAGACTAAAGACTAAGACGACAACAATAAGGAGGCTATTCCTGTAGCTGCAGGATAATTTACTGAAAGCACCCACAAAAGGATATTCCAAAAGACAGAGCGAAAAAGCAAAAATAACAACAACACAAACTTAGAAGTATTCCGGGCTTGGCAAATATACTCAAAGCTAAGGAAAACTGGGAGAAAGCATGCCTTCAAGGAACAAGAACATAAAGGTGGCTTTAAGAGCTGGCGTGTGTGTGTGTCTGTGTGTGTGTCTCTGTGTGTTGGGGGAGAGGGGTGTACTTAACAAATGTCACTAATTCCTAAACATCAAGGATTCCTTTTGGTAACCATTCTAATGGGAGATGGTGACAGAAGCAGGTCCTGGTCCCACGACAGCCACACAGTCAAGGTCTGGGCCAGGAACCTGCAACTGCCTCCTGGGCTTGAACGTGGCTCTGAAGTAAAAGTGAAAACGAACCCATCATAGAGTCATTCAAAGGATATTATTCAGATAACGGTGGTTTCATTTGTTTGTAAAAATGTGTTCCTAGCTCTCAAGTCATTTTTTAATTATTGTGAGGGGCAGAATGGACTCTTTTGTCTCAACAGTTTGTCAACCCCTGGAAAAGGTGATCTAAAAAAGGACCACTGAGTAGTTGGGTAAAAGAAATCAGGAAGTTCTTATTACATATTGCCTTTGGAAAGGGAATGATCTAGCAGGGTGCCGGGCCTGTGTGCCCATAATTAAGTAAGATGAACCACCACCCTACATGCTTTGCCTCTCCCAGGCTGGTGGCGGAGTGCGTGACGTGTTGGGTGGATCAGTCTGAAACCCCCAGGCCCTGGGAAGAGAGGCCCTGCAGTCTACTCTGCCCTCTAAGGCCTCTAAGTGAGTTTGGGTGCTTATCCTATAGATAATCGACAGCTGAAACACAGAGTCTTCAGAAAGGAGCACCCTCTCCCTGTCTTTAGGATAGAATGGTTCAAGTGAATCTTTTGGAGCTGACTTTGGTTGGCTCATGGAGGTGATGCGGGAGTCGGGGGATGCTAGAGTGTTCTTAATGCGACCCGGTCAGGTTATCCTGTCATTGTTTCACAAGTGCCCTTAGTTAAGGATGCTGGACATGTCCTGGGTGTGGAGAAGTCCCTAAAATACGCTTAAAAGTAGACCAAGTTCAATGATCCCTTTTTAAGAGTCCTTTTGTTCATTTCTAGGAAAGCTGTCTGGGGAAGGGCCTCGCTAATGCACTTCTTGGAGTGATGTGCATTTCTGCGACTTGCTCTTGGGGCTGGTGGAGATGGGAGAAGAAAACAGGCACAGGTACAATGACAGCATCTGATCGCCATAGTGGGAAGATGGTGTGGGATCACAACACAGTTCTGGGTATGTATTTCTTAGCAAGAGCCCAGGTTTATGGTGGGTACTTTTCAGATTTTAATTTGTAACACTGAGTTTTCCACATGCTTTGAGGTAGCAATGTATGTGGTAAAAGAAGAACTAGTGAATGAATCCATCTGTCAGCATATTTTAATGAAATTAACCACAAAGAAGTATCTTAGACATGGAATTCTGAAATCACCTCTGAGCAGTAAATCCCAGTCCTGTCCATTGGGTTGGCAGAAAAGGAAGGAAAGTAAATAGATGCACTCATATTTACGTTATGATGACCATCTTTCATATATGTGTGTGCTCCTTTGGGCTCTAGCATATGGATAGCATTTTAAAGAATTAAATGGAAACACTGCTTCTTGCTAATATTTTAATAGGGCAGATCTGATACTGAATTTCTAGGAAGCACCCATTTTTCTCTATTGCTTTGCTTTTCAAGAGCTCGAGGAGGCAGCCTCTGCAAGTGCCTGCTATTAATAAAATATCAAAGACCTGGCTACGAAGCAACAAAATAAATAAGAAGCTAAGGAACAGCCAAGAGGAATGCCCCCACCCCCTCCCCAACTGCCTACTTGCAGGTTTTCCAGAGAGAGTCAAGCTGGGCCACGAAGCATGAGCGCACACAGGGCAGACACTGGCTGGACCACATGTCCAGGCTTTCATCATCACAGAAGAGGCAGGGCAGCAGTGCAGGATAGTTCCATTTCTCAGCCCATACACACACTTTACAAATGAAGAAACAAAAAGTCCCAAACCCACTGTCAGCCCCACATCTAAAATAAGACCCCAAATCTCTTCATAGCGTCTCCAGTAGATTCCGACTTAACCATTGTATGTCTCCTATCTCTCTCCTCTAGAGTATCTACATAGCATTTTGACTTTTCAAAAGGAAGTTACTGCTTGGCAGAATGTGACCCAAAAAAACCTTAACACTTCCCACAGTGCTTTGACTTAGCAATTCCAGTTCTTGGAATTCACCCTAAAGAATGATGGAAAGGTGTCCCACTGAAAGCGAAGAAAGCACACCTGGCCCACGGGGTGGCTATTTTCACTTGCCTCATACGGACGTGACATCTGACCCATGCCTAAGGAAGACCAGAGGAGAATGAATCCATTTGTTAAGCCGCGGTGTTGTGAAGAATATGAGAAGTACTGTAAGTGCCAGGAGAAATAACAGATCTGTGTTGGAGGAATGTTTCTTAGTAGGAAGAAAGGCAAGACTGGGTCCCACAGACTTTGGACGCGCCTTCAGGAGGGACAGTCTCTGGAGAGGGGCACCGTGCTTGGCAAAGGAGAGCTGTGGACAGGGAGAGAGAGGACGCCCTTCAATGCGATGGACTGACACCTTCAATGCAATGCAACAATGGGCTCACACATCGTCATCAGCGGGAGGGTGGGGCGGGACTGAGCCCTATTCCCTTTGGTCTGTGCACAGTCTTGTATTAGTCAGCAGCGACTTGATGCCCCCTCACAACGACAACTGGGACCTCCGCGCAAACCAGGGGCGGCCTCTTCCACGACCACAAAGAACTTATCTGATTCAAACATGTAAGCCTTAACATAGCTACTCTACCTATAAATAGACTATTTCTGATTATCTCATATTCAGGGAGGGAGAGAAGTCTGGCTTGACCATTTAAAGTGGATGAGAATTCTCTCCAGAAATTGTCAGACCTTGACAATAGAGATTGAGAGCCAGAGCAAAGGGTCTGATAGTAAATAAAACACAGGCAGTGCTTGAGAACAAACTGAATTCTAAAAACAAATCAATCTAAAGAATGCCTTGTATTTACTCTGCTTCCATCCTCTCTGAATCAGCTTTCCTTCAAATTCCCACATACGAGTGGCTAAAAGTAGAATCTCTCTAATCAACTTACTCAGATTTTTGAAATGTTCATTTTTGGATAAAAGGAAGAAAGGTAGCCATCTTTCGAATGGTGCAACAGACTGCCCCCTTTCTCTCTCGTTGGCATGGGATGTCCCCTGCAGCCTGTGCTGCTTACAAGCCAGATTCCTGTTTTGAACGGCTGAGCTCCATGTCATCTAGTCTTCCCAAAACTCCAACAAAAGTCAAGCTCATGGCCATCGAGTTGATGTTGACTCATAGTGACCCTTGCGGGCAGGGGAGAACCACCCCTGTGAGTCTCTGAGAGTCCATCTTTCCACTGAGGAGTGCCTGGTGGTTTTGAACTCTTCACCTTGCACATAGCAGCCCAATGTATAACCACTACGCCATCAGGGCTTCTCATGTAGTCTTAAGCATTCTCGACACTCTAAGTATCGAAGGAAGCAGAGAACCACGTCTTTTCTCCGTGAGGGACTTGTGGCTTTGAACCCTTGACCTTTTGGTTAGCAGTCTGGCACTGAACCACTGCACTGTAGTCAGTTGGTGGTGTGATGTGCCAGCAAGCTGGCTCCGGCTCACGGTGACCCTACATATAACAGAAAGAGCACCCCCTGGTCCTGTGCCAGCCTTGCAATTGCTGTGATAGTTGAGCCCACTGTTGCTGCCCCTGTGTCAGTCCCTCTCTGGAGCCGAGCCCCTTTACCAAGCAGGACGCCCTTTTCCAGGCAATGGTCTCTCCCGATAACATGTCCAAAGCCTGGAGTCCAGGCTCTCCACCTGCGCCTGGAAGGAGCTCTGTGGCTCCACTTCGTCCAGGACAGATCTGTCTGTTCTAGCAGTCCATGGGCTTTCGAGATGCTCCACCAGCCCCCTCCTTCAAGTGCATCAATTCTTCTTCCGTTTCCTGGCGAAGGAGTCAACACGGTAGCAGACAGAAAAGCAAAACAATACCAGTAGAGAGTTTGACAGAAAGAAAAGTCGTAGATGCAGGGAAACTGTCAGTCAAGAGAAGAGTGTGGAGCAACATGGAAATGCCCCTGGAATGCACTAATAATCTACAATTTGGGTAATTCTCCCATGTATATTTGAGATTTGACTGAATAAACCTAATGTGTGGATTAGCAGCCGACTAATTATAGGTTTTTCCCATAGTAACCATTCATTATCAAAAGACTCTTAAGTCTTGCTAAGATTTCTCCCTCGTGACGGGATTCCAGGTAGATTTAAAAATCAAAGCACTTAAAAAAAAAAACCAAACAAACCTCCTATCATTGTGGATAAAATCGAGTAAATACATGCATGAGCAGCATAAACTTCAAGCTACCTGTGCATCTTTAAATGTCAGCTTTCAGTCCCTCGGACTGGGAATACACACATGCTCACGTGTCCAGGAAAAAAGATCCCGTACTCAAGGCAGACGTGGTGGTGAGCCACACAGCCGCAGATAATCACTTGGGCATTCAAGTAATTACTGACACACTCGACAATAAGTCGCAGTGCCAAGTTCCTTACTACTGGGGAAGAGACTTGCTGTCCTCCACTCTCCTCTGCAAAACCTGAGAGAGCACCGGGTTCATTCCTGAGAAAGCAAGACGTCGTGACGCCCACGTCTCTCGCAGGGGTTTTGCTTCATTTTGAATTATGAACATACGATTAAAGTTAGCTCGTGGCAAATAACAAATTGGAATTCTAAGTGGAAAAAAAAAAAAGGGAACTCCTAGTAAAGTCTTTTTTGAGCCGTGGGCCAAGGGCTTTGCTAGAGTGTGTGGCCACTGTAGGCAGCTTCTGGGCTGACGCTGCTGTCACCCTAAGTCTCGCCCTCCCTCCCGTCCACTGCCGCCCTTTCCTCGACTGTGTCTGCCAAGATGGCGCTTGTTTTTCCCAGTCAGCTTAGCACCCGCGAGAAGCTGACAAGATTTACAGAAGCGGTAGAGATTTATCAGCTCCTCTCTGATGGAATGCGATAAAAAGTAAATATAAATCAGCCAAAGAATGAGTTCACAAATCGAGAAGAAATATCTCTTTGTATCCCCTTGACTACCTTATCAACAAACACTGTTCCAAATGGAGAATTACAAAACGGCATCAGAGGATCATCTAAGGCGTTAACGATTTTCAACAGCAACAAAAGTTTAAGATAAGAAGAAAACATATCTTAATATTTGATTGAAGAGAATGGATTAAAGGCTTTTTTTTAACTACCCTTTTTCAGAGGCAGAAAAGTACCTTTTAGCATTTAATGCCAACTAACATGCAGGGGTCCTCAAACCACAGCCTGTGGGCCACAGGCAGCCCGCAGAGGACATTGATCTGGCGCGCTGGGTGTTTTTGCCACTGCTCCCTTCATGCTTAGCAGCCGACTCATCCCGGGCCAACAGTGAATTTTTTTTTTT